>CM055082.1:5948758-6123758 GCA_029204045.2 Tillandsia leiboldiana
ATATATATATATATATATATATATATATATATAGTAGAGCTTATATGCTTTTAAAAGCACAAGCACGAATGTGCTTGTGAATTTTTTACCATTAGATTTATATTGGGATTTGTACTTTTTACTTTATCTTTCTCTCTCTTTAGTTGACTTTACAAAAACACAAATCCCAATACAAATTCAATGATAAAAAATTCACAACCATGGATGGGCTTGTACTTTTAAAAGCATATAAACTCTACTCTCTCTCTCTCTCTCTCTCTCTCTCTCTCTCTCTCCTCTCTCTCTCTCTCTCTCTCTATATATATATATATATATATATATATATATATATATATATATATATATATATATATATATATATATATATATATATAGTCCGGCTACTATACTATCGATAGCACCAAATACTTGGTGCTACCAAGTTTTTAGCCATTAGATCTATCCCTTTGATTATTTCTATCCGTTAGATCATACTATTTCCCTAACCATCCACTAAACCCCAGGGGCCCACTATCATCATAACCGCACATATTTTAATATGAGGGCTAAAAACTTGATAGCGCCAATGCCTTGATGCTATCCATAGCATAGTAACCTAGTTCTATATGAGTTCGACTACTATGCTATCGATATTTAGCACCAAATATTTGGTGTTACTAAATTTTTAGCCATTAAATCTATCCCTTTCATCATTTCTATCCATTAGATCATACTATTTTCCTACCCATCCACTAAACCCAGAGGCCCACTATCATCATAACCGCACATATTTTAATTCAAGGATTAAAAATTTGATAGCATCAATGCCTTGGTACTATCCATAGCATAATAACCTAGTTCTATATGAGTCCGACTATTATGCTATCGATAGCACCAAATACTTGATGCTACCAAAATTTTAGCCATCAGATCTATCCCTTTATCATCCTAATTAAAGGACAAAATTTTATACATATCTTCTACCCAAAAGAAATAAACTTTTAAAAGTGTACCCATAGTGTATGGCATCTTTAGTTTACTATCTTATGATTTAAAAATAATACCTAATTATTTTAGTTTTATAACCTATAAGAATCTATAGATAAATAAAATAGTAAAACTTAATATTTCTCAAATTATGAGCGGAAAAATATATGTCACATAATGAAAAAAAGTGCTAGATTTTATTGTTCTATGTATGTAAAATATAGGATTGTGTTGCTTTATTATGTGCAAGTCCTTATGGAAAATAAGGATAAAATATATAGAATAACAAAGTGTGTGCTTTATACTATAGGATAATAACATGAGAATAAGCTACATGTAGAGGGGCACAAGTGACACATGTGTTGTATATTTTGACAAATTCAATGTCCAAAAGCCTATATTTGTTAAACTCTATTGCTAATGTTAATGGGCCTAAGAAGTAATATTTTAAGCAACCATGTTTGACTTGTCAAAAATGTGAAATTTGCATTTTCAAAAGAAAATAATTTAACATGTGGCATTTACCCTGTTTATATAAGTAAAATATGAGCAATGGAAACACCTTCAAAGAAGAATAGTAAACTTAAAAAAAAAAAAAAAAAAAAAAAAAAAACATTTTGGCTTTTTATTTATTTATATTTCTTTCCTTAATTTTGGTCAATTTTGATTGGCCGGAATGTACAAGCTTGAACCATATGTGTACTTCTGGGTTTGACCACTTCAACAAGAATAATTTATCATCAATTTTTCAAAGAAAAAAAGAAAAAGAAAAAAAGGAAGTGTCACCATATATGGTATATTCAACCTAATTATTTATGTGAAAATTCTTATAGTTGATTTGAAGCATAAGTGGAGATATAATAATGGCAAACCATAAGGAGGCAACTACATACAAAGTTTCTTTGTTAAATAATTCTAATGCTTGTTATCAAGCTTGGGATAGTTGAAAAGTCAATTAATACCTCAATAATAAATACACAACTGGACAGAAGCTCAATCCTATGGATAAGCATCCAAAGTATTCACCACATGAGATTAGCTAGTGATTCATAGTGTGATAAATTAGTTAAATATTAGTTTATTTCTGTCCATATTTTTTCTTTTGATGTAATTAGAAATGCAGTATAGTTGAAGATACGTATAGTTAGAGGTGCGTCAATTGTAACTATATATATATATATATATATATATATATATATATATATATATATATATATATATATATATATATATATATATATATGAGCTCCTATGCTGGTTAAAGTATCAAGTTATTTGTGTTTGTGAGTTTTTTATTCTTGGATATAGAAATGTGCGGTTAGGATAATGATGGGTCCCTTAGGTTTAGTGGGTGGTGGAATAGTATAATCTAAAGGATAAAATTAATCAAAATGTTAAATCTAACGGTAGAAAACTTACAAACATCAATTGCTTGCTACTTGTACAAACACAATAGCTGAACTATATATATATATATATATAGAATTAGGCTAGAATACTATCAATAGCACCAAGTCATTGGTGCTATCAAATTTTTAGCCATTGGATGAAAAAATATGTGGTTGGGATTATAGTGGGCCCCTAGGGTTTACTAGGTGATTGGTTGAATAGTAAAAATCTTAGGGGACCACTATAATTCCAACCGCATATCTTTTCATCCAAAGGCTGAAAACTTGATAGCACCAATTGTTTGGTGCTATCGATAGTATTCTAGCCGGACTATATATATATATATATATATATATATATATATATATATATATATATATATATATATATATATATAACTTGTTTGGATGAATGCAGTGCAGTAGAAAGAGTTGTATTATAAATAATTTGTTTGGTTGTGTATAGTTGAGAATTGTGTTTGTAAAATTTTACCTTTTTATATATATTATATGATGGTGAGATTATCTTTAATATAAAAAAAATTATTTTTGATTTGAAATGTAATTAAGAAGATAAGTTTATTAATTCTTTGTTTAAAATTAATTTTTTTCAACTAGCTGTAGTTAGGCCTCTTCATGCAGTTCAAAGTGCAGCAATTTGAATTCAAACTCATCAAACCAAACTTCGAATTTAGATTAGTATATAGTTACAACTAACTACAGTTATAATTACGTACAACCAAATATACTCTAAAATTGACAGAATAATACAATATATTTAACTTAATTGGTTGTCACCATATACATTTTTTATTTATTTTTTATATTGATTTTGAAGACACTATCATCATGCATTGCACATTAATAATTGTCACATGTTGTACCTCTCCTTTGGTTAAAAAGGAATCATTTAGGAACATTCCCATCTAGGTCCTGTAACTTTGTCCCATTAGTCCTCACATGAGACAAAGAAAAAGCTTTACAAATTCTGAGGTGTGACATGTACTTGTAAAGGGTTAGATGATGTACTTTATTTCAAAGGTAAATTCTGTTTCTCAATGAAGCCTAGTCAAGTTATTAATTTAGGGTTCAAATTGTTAAATTGGAGATTCAATGTTCTAAGCAATTATAACAAAAAAAAAAAAAAAAAAAAAAAAAAAAAAAAAAACAACACTTTATTTTGCTCCTTAGGAAAATAGATAAATAATATTACCGGTATTAGATGCATCTGTATATTCATGCATTATTTTACTTTCAATTTGATATTAGAATCCAGAGATGCAAAATAAAACTTAGGTTAAAAAGTATGTGATCACAAATTTCGATGGATATTAAGAGACGTCACCAAGCATATATATATATATATATATATAGAGGATTGCTACATGTACACTCCGAAGGAGTGTACATCCTACATCTCCACCTCTTTAATGGTGACGATATTTTTTACGGGTCACATCAAGTGACCCCTCATCACACCCCCACCCTTAGATGGGTGGGGGTGTGAGATGTACACCCCTTACGGGTGTACAAGTAGCATTTTCCATATATATATATATATATATATATATATATATATATATATATATATATATATATATATATGCAACAAACTTTTCTTTGCAATAATTAAGAAAGAGGACTAAAAGTAAACTAATTTCGAAAGTTTAAAATTGTGAATATTCAACTTTAGAATTCAAGGATTAAAGTGAAATGAGACTATAAGCTTCTGGACTAATGATGTAATATAGCCCCTATTTTCCTATTATAAATGAGAAATTAATGGTATAACTGCAGGCCAAATCTGGAACCTTCTTTTGTCTTTTTTTTTGTCTTTCATTTTCTAAAAATCTTGGCTTGTTCAGGCAAATTTTGCAATTGACCCTGAACTTACAATCTGAACCGAAATTTGAGTTAAATTATTTTTATTTATAGTAGTTTTTAATTCATACATGAATATTGTGATATTTTTAAGAAAATTGTTAGATATACATCCCAATTGGGATGTACATTTTACACCCATTCCATCCTGAGGTGGGGTGAATTTCACTCGTCCCATCGATGGGACGAGTGAAGAAATACCCATCCCAGAATGAGATGGATATAGAATGTACATCCCATTTGAGGTGTACAGGTAGCACTTCTTTATTTTTAAATTAAAAAATACATGTTTCATCTCACCAAATTTAATGACATAAAAATATTTCTCAAATAGTATATGTGGTTCGCTTGATCTCTACTGTAAATATGAGTGGTTATCGAATCAATCTTTTATTTTGCAATTAACGTATAGTTTTAATTTTTTTTATTAATATTTGCAATAAGAACCACCGCTTAAAACAGTTAGTTAGTGTTGAGGGAACAATTTAATTAGGAGGGTATTCTAGCTCGTGTGTTTTCAATATTAAATAATTTGGATTCTTGACTTCTCGGATAGTACATACTTCATTAATTCTTCAAACATTCCTCTGCATTTGATTCGGGTATAAGAAAAATTTAGTTATATCGGGGATAGGTATAAGTTATGATATTAGCAGGAACTAATATTAATTTATGTTTGGGTGGGTATAAGAGTTATACCGGGTATAAAGAAAATTGTGTTTGGTAAATTAAAAAAAATAAAAAGAATAGAGAGAATTAAATTTTTATAAAATAATAAAATAAATTTAAAATTTTATAAATTTAAATAACTTATAATTTAAAATAAAATTAATTAATTTTTTTTTTTAAAAAAAAAACTGCAGGTGGAACAACTCACCTGCTGCTTGGAACAGTTATTTCCCCCTAATTCCGGGATTAGGTGGAACAGCTGTTCCAAACAATTTTTTATTGTTTGGGTACAAAAAGAGGAATATCCCCTTATCCCCCTAGTTCTTGTACCCAAACGGAGCCTTAGGGTTGGAAGTATAAAAGATAAAAATATACAAAATCTATACGAATTATGAAGCATTTTGATTCAGCTACCCAATATTTCAAAATTTTAATTTTACTATTCAACTTTTAAATTTTTTAAATTTGAATCAATCAACGGTATTTTGACATTAAAATTTAAGCTCATCGCCTCGCGAGAATGCATTAACTATACTAACTAAATATGTAAAGATAAATAACGCATTCAAATTTTAAAGCTAAAGTGAAATTGAAAGATTAAATAATAAAATTAAACTTTTGAAAGAATGGATAGCTGAATCAAAATAATTTTTATTTCAGATAAATTTTGTACGATTTTATCGGTATAAAAACAACTTCAAAAATAAATAATTAAATAATCAAAACTCTGATTCTCAAATGTGGGCTACCTAAATGGAAGGTTGGGAATTGAACTAGAAAAAATGTGACATTTCCAGAATGTGTATTAGTCCTATATATAAATAATATAATATGACTAATTTTTTTAATCCGGCTATAGTATTTTGGGTGGTAGCAAGACCCACGAGGTTAAGAGAGTTAAGCGTAGTTCTAGGATGGGTGACCCCCTGGGAAGTTGGGGCGTCATAGTTGGTATCAGAAATATTCATCAGCCGGAAATGTGAGATGAGTCTTGGCTGAGCCAGGGTTATATAGCGGGTAGAGCGAGGCTCCCCGGCTAATGATCGTTGTGGGTGGAGTGTAGCTCCCCACAAGGTCGGCTAAGGCTAGCGAGACAAGTCTCACATCGTCTAGTACTTGTGAGTGTCTTTGAGCCTGACGAGGACATCAGGACTTGAAGGGGGAAGAATGTGGCACCTCCGGAATGTGTATTAGTCCTATATATAAATGATATAATAGGACTAATTCTCTTAAACCGGCTATAGCATTTTGGATGGTAGCAAGATCCAAGAGGTTAAGAAAGTTAAGCGTGCTAGAGTTAGAATAGTTCTAGAATGGATGACCTCATGGAAAGTTGGGGCGTCACATAAAATCTCCAAACTGTGAAGTTACAAAAGCAAGATTCAATTTTGAAGCAAAGTTTTTTTTGTCCTTTGCCCATGAAGATTGATACATCTAACCAAGTTGGGCATCTCTCTTATGTACCCAATTTATTTGTTTATTTCTAGCAATCAAACCAACCACCTCCCACCATTTGCTCAGCTTATATGCAACTTATGTAACTGCCTATTTGGCTTTATAATTGTCCAAAAATAGAATTATTAGAAAAGTATAAAAATATTATGCTTTTCATTTATTTTGAATTTTTTTTTATTATAGTGAAACATTCGAATCGACGATTAAAATAATTAAATATAATTTACATAAATTAAACTTTATAAAAATCGTGACTTTAGATATCATTTATCTAACAATTAAATTTATCTCTTAGTGATCATTAAAAATTAGCTAAAATATAAAAAATCATCGTGTAAGTATTTGTTTTTTTACTTTTTCTTTTCTAACTATCAAAAATCTATATTTTATTCTCTTAAAATATTAAAAAATATTTTTAAAAATTTACGACGTTAATGAAAATGGCGAAATAATTAAATTACTCTTACTTATTTTATTAAAATAAATATATTTAATATATTTTTACTAATTTTTATAAATATTTTTAATATAAATTAAAATAAATAGATGGAACAGTGACAAAACCTGGCAATTTAAAATTTCAAGGGTGTCTAGATAGAAACCAAACTAAAGAAGATCTTGACTAGATCTAATCGTTGATCGGATTAAGTGCGTCTTCTGGATGTGGATTGGTCTCTGGATTGATCCTCGAATACGCTACGTTAGATCAAGCGATTTGTTTGAGGAGAGATTGGTTCAACCAGGTTCTATCGCATTAAACAAACATAAGCCGAAAAGAGAAGACTCGACTGGTTAAAAACTCGACTGAATAAACCAGATCGATTGTATTGAAAAAAAATTTGGATTACAAGTTAAACTATTTCTAGAGAAAGCTGTAAATGTAGGAAAAGAAAGCTACACGTAAGGTTATTTTTAGAAAAATTTGTAAATTGCGAGGAATTACTAAAAATGGTTTCATCTGAGTATGCAAGACCCCTATTACAGGCTTCAAAAATATTATTTATAGTATTCTTCGTTCACCCTGCGTTACTGGTCAGCTAGTGGCGAAGTATTATAATTACGATTTTACTGATTGCGGAAATCATGCCCCGTTCCTGTCAAAAATCTCTTTATCTTCAGACGATCTTTTCTCGGCTCTCGGCTCCTAAAGCACCACGTGCCCTTATATCATTCATCCATGTAAGATTGGATCGTCTACCACTCGGCGCGTCTTTTTTTACGCCAACAAAAGTGTTAAAATAAAAATTTTTTTACATCGATAATTCTTTTTTTTTTCTTTTTTGACATCTAATTGGATCGAAAAACCATTTACTTATGCATCTAATCATATAACATTTTTATTTTTATTTTTCTATACCACAATGCAAATCATAAAATATCCGTTTGGTATTGAAAGCTATTTATTTATGATTATCGAGCCAGAAAAAAAAAAAAAAAAAAAAAAAAAAAAAAAAAGAAAGAAAAGAAGATAAGAGCAACACTATATACAATAATATAAATATACTTTTTAAAATTTTCATGCAACTGTGAAAATTATATTGCAATAAGAGATTTTTTTTTTTTTTTACAAAAACTAATAGAATATTCTTTTATTGTAATTTTTTACTGTACGTATGCAAAAGGCCTTCTCTCATTTTTAGAATTATTTTAGGATAAATAATAGAAAATATATATTTTTGTAAAATTTTATTTTTTCACCTTTTTTTTTTTTTCATAACTTTCAAAATTCTATATTTTACCAACTTAAAAATTTAAATTGATACATTTAATCTCTCTCCACCAGAGTTTCGTTACTATTCCGTTAATTTTTTATAATTTAAATTAAAAATATTTTTAAAGTGATATAAATATATTAAAAATTAATTTTTTTTTTATTAGTAGAGCTTATATATTTTCAAAAGTACAAACCCAACTATACGTACTTGTGAATTTTTTACTATTGAATTTACATTTAGATTTATACTATTGTAAAGTCAACTAAACAGAAAGAAAAAAAAAATAAATAGCACAAATCTTACAGGAATATTTAGATTTATGTTTTTAAAAATATATAAGTCCTTCTTTTTTTTATATATACTAAGTAATGATACTTTATAATAATCGGTTGAAAATATTTTTTAAAATTAAAAGAAAAATATTTGTATAAATTATTTTTTCTGTATTTTAGTTTTTTTTTTTTCTTTTTTTTATTGATTGGGGAATTGATGGGTAGGGCTAACGTATTGGCGTATCCTACCATGCGTCAGCTCCCAAACACCCACTGACCCATTCACATTCGCATATAAAAATCTCCAACACAACAGCCAAGCTGACTCATTCCGTCTTTATTTGCAATCTTATTCTTCACTTCATACCATCTCCTTTTTTTTCTTTTTCTTTTTTCTTTTTTTTTTTTTTTTTTTGTTCTCTATCAAAAAAAATATGGCAGTTCAATCCTCCTCAACTGTCATCCAAATTCCCCATTCCCCTTCTCAGCTGCCGCCGCCCGCAGCATCCGAATCCGAACTGAAGGAATTTTCCGACATCCGCAGTAGCCCGCTGATCCGCAGCCCGCTTCCGGGCACGCCGCAGCGCCAACAGAAGCCCGCCGCCGCTGCCGGCATGCAAGTATCAGCGACTACTAACCCCGCCCCGGTCGTTATCGACCGGACGCTGGCCAGCGCCGCGAACCTCTTGAAGCTCCTCCCGACGGGCACCGTCCTCGCCTTTCAGGTATTGAATATAAATATTAAAAACACCGTTCTGTTCTATGGCGGGGCGTAATAACATACAACGGTTGTTTCGTTTAATTTAACATCAGGCGCTCTCCCCCTCCTTTGCGAGACACGGCGTGTGCTACACCTCGAACAAGTACCTCACCTCCCTCCTCCTCTACTTCTGCGTCGTCTCCTGCCTCTTCTTCTCCTTCACCGACAGCCTCCGCGGCCGCGACGGCAAGCTCTACTATGGCATGGCCACCTTCCGCGGCTTCTACGTGTTCAACTACACCGGCAGCGACGACGACCGCGAGTTCGTCTTCAAGGATCTGCGGCGGCTCCGCATCCGGCCCCTCGACTTCGTCCACGCCTTATTCTCGGCGGTCGTGTTCCTCACGGTGGCGTTCAGCGACACCGCCGTGCAGAGCTGCTTCTTCCCGAACGCCGGCCCCAGCTCGCAGGAGCTGCTCGTGAACCTGCCGCTCGGCGCCGGGTTCCTCTCCAGCATCGTCTTCATGGTCTTCCCCACCTCCCGGAAGAGCATCGGCTACACCGATTCGACGGCGCCCGCACATTCGCAGTGACCGGTGAACTACACTCCTACACATGACATGCAGTTCATTGATGGATATATGGTGATCGAATACGTACGTATAGTGATCGATGATTATGGACTAGTATATAGAAAATGATCTATGGTGATTCATTTCGTTTAGGAGGAGATTGATTTCGTAACTTTTTAAATTTTGGCATTCAAAATTTGGAGCTAGCTTCTGAAATTGTTTTATTTTAGAGTCTTGTAATTGGAGAAACAAATTTAGTTATTGCTTCTGCATGGCTCATTTGTGTGTCTCTACACAATAATGA
Organism: Tillandsia leiboldiana; assembly: GCA_029204045.2. Lineage (NCBI taxonomy): Eukaryota > Viridiplantae > Streptophyta > Magnoliopsida > Poales > Bromeliaceae > Tillandsia > Tillandsia leiboldiana. Next base: position 5,958,681 of record CM055082.1, read on the forward strand.
AATATGATGATATTTTATTATATTTCAGATGCTTGATGCATGCAAAAAAAGGAATTAAAAGGTAATTAATCTATGGATCATAAACATTAATTAACGATTTAAAAAATACGTGTTGATATAAGCTATTTTATATTAGTGAATCTCTTGATATTAATTTTATTATGAACTGTAAATTTACTTAACTTATTAATCTTCTAAATTTATTATCGTGAAACATCCAACATAATCTCCTACCATCCAGTATTCAAAATTTTTCTATAAATGACTCAAATTTATGACTCCTCTACATCTAAATGTCTTAATTATCATTAAAAAATATCATTAATTTGACACTTCAGTAACTTAGAATCTTAAATTTGAGATTTAAAAGTTGAAAAACTAAGCGAAACTTAGCAAAATATTTTAGATACTTAGTATCTAAAAACATTCATTAAAGCATTACTTCAAACTAGCTAGATCTCTTTCCTACTCTTTCCACACCTTATTTAATTTGTGATTTGTAATTTAGTCAAGGAGTTTTACATGGTTTAAGCTTGGGAATAATTAGTTGACTCCAAAAAACAAAAACAAAAAGGTAGAGTGTGTTATGTTATGAAGGAAATGATAGATGATGGTGGGGTGGGGCACTTAATTTGTAAATTTTACTCTATGTTTTTTAGTGAATATTAAGCAATACACGTTTTAATCTATTCATGTGGACTAAAAAATACAAGGTAGAGCCTTCAAGGGGAATTTTAAACATGTGTGCCTGATCTTAATACTATTTACGCCTTAAAAGTCTTAATTGTTTTAAATGCATTTGATCCGAGCCATTTAATATTTTTTAATATTACAACAAAATTAGATTACAGGGACACATAATATTTGTGACATTTTTATATAAGTATCCTATTTATATTTCATCTATATTCAAAATTAAATTATATGGACACGTTTTTTTTAAAATTTTAGAAATACTTGAAAGTGTCGCTATAGTATAATTTTATTGTAGTATAATTTAGAATTTAAATCCGATAATAATCATTTCAATGAGCTTGATTAAATGAATTAGAACATAGGACACAAAAATCAAAATTTTTAAAGATTTGAGCAAATTTTTACCTATTTATTCACACACCTACGTACTATGGAGATTTGGAATATGAATTATCCCATTTACATGTTTTTTCCCTTTTTTTATAAAGACAAATTTAATTGTATTTAACAAGAAAAAGAATACTAATGGTACCAAAAAAAAAAAAAAAAAAAAAAAAAAAAAAAAAAAAAAAAAAAAAAAAATGTTATAGGACATGTCTCCCGACATCTCTCAATTACAACAAAATTTAATTATAGAGACGCATTTTTATAATATTTTTATATAAATATTTTATCTATATTCTATCTATATCCAAAATTAAAATATAACAATATACTTTTAAAACATATTACAATAATATATCACTATACACCCTAAAAACTGACGGCACAATAAGTGTCGATATTTTTACTAACGATATTTTTTTCAAATTTTAAAAATACCTAAAAGTATCACTATAGCATAATTTTATTATAGAGCCTACTCTCAGGAGTCTATTTTTTGCTTCTTAACAAGCGCCTTACACATTCTGGTACAATGACATTCTCATCATTTTGAATAGAAAATACAAAGTATTCCCTAAATATTACAAATAAACCGAATCAACGCGAAGCATCCTGTTTCCAGATCCACCACATATAAGCGAGGCAAAAGAGTATCTGCAAAAGTGAAGGTTGCATGTCCGAATTTCGAGTTCCCTGCAATTTGTAATGTAAAAAAGTTTCTTTAGTTTTCAGAATGCCAAAACCGAAATAAGCGAAGACCTGCTGTAATTTATGAATTTGAATCAGTTGCTACAGGGCCAGCTCAATGTAAAGCAGGCGCTTTCACGCGTCGGCACTAAAACAAAGGGTTAAACCAAACCAAACAGCAATAGATACATTATGATTTGAGCAGTTCATTACTTACACATTGTAGTTTGGTTTGGTTCACCTCTCATGATCTTGAAAATGGAAAATTTGGTTCAAACCGAGTACACTATTAAATTATGAAGCAACAATATACATGGAAAGAGAACTATTTGCGAACAGAGAGTTATAAGAGACATGCGAGGACAAATTAGCAGCAGTTTTATCTCAACTATGAATATCGAAGTGGTACAATCAAGCACACTTTGTTTTCTTAAAATGGTACTTCAAAGCTTTAACTTTCGCATTAGTATGAGCTTCAGAATAAGAATCACACGCAAAACCATATTTTTTCTGAACAACAATTTTTGCGCAACCAATCAAGAAAATGAGGTCCAAGTGCTGCTCTTCCAGTAGACGGTAAGGAACTTCAGTAGCAGCAATTTCATGACAGCATTATAACAAAATGAGAACGTCTATGTAGTGCTATCAGAAAAGAAAGTTCGAGATAACATCTCTCCGGTTTTCGCAATGTGATGCCATATATTGCAGTTTTCCAACTTTCTCTGTAATCAGGATAAGCTTCGTAATGTATTGCCCCTCTAACAATCTAAATTTGAGAAGATTGAGAGTACTTGCCAATATTTTCAAAATTCGTCTACTAATTCCAGTAGAAATTATTACTAGAAAGCATTAGGATGAAATCATCAGGGCAGACAGGGAGAAGAAAAACGCACCACCTCCGCTTCGCATTTCCTGAATAAGTTATACAAGGTCGATTTGGCCGCTCTCGACAAGACCTTTTATAGATTTGTAGCGAAGGACATACAAGTCATCAGCAACCAAGTCCACAATCTCATCCCCACTTCAAGGCATTGAACTCAAGTCAATAAATTTGGATAGAGCGAATGGTGCTAAGGAAATGCAAACTTGAAGGCACTTACATGTCATCAAGCTGGAATGCTCCGACGGCACCCTTTGTCTTGCAGAAGACAAAGGTGCCAAGCTGTGGCTCTGGAACTGGATAAACCAAATGAAGGAAGAGCTAATCAGACGGATCAAACTAACATTTGAGGGGAAGAACAGATCATTCTCAAACTAGAACATGTACATAATCTGCTATTATTTGCTGACTCGGCACAAGCCAAAGTAGCAATTTTTCAGTGTGAATTTCTTTGCCAAATATTAAGTGTGAAGCATAGCTCGTATTCCTATTTGTCAATATGCAGAAGAATGATACAGCAGCAAGAAAACTGAACCAACTACCATGCATTTTGTCAAAAAACTTATCTCGTGAGATTAATCAAACTCGATTATAACATAACTAAGGTGCATAAAAACACCTAGTCTTATCAAATAGAACGTCGGACTAGTAAAACAAGAAAAGAGTGCCCTTAATAGTAAAAAAAAGAAATTAGATGACTATGAAATTAGGAGGAGACTCAAGAGAATACCCATGTCATCTTCTTCACTTGAAATTGACTGTTTTAGCATGGATTGATAACCGTAAGGCAACTTTGACAGCACCGACTGTTCGAGATGTTTCTCCATGATCTCAGTGCACCTGGCAACGCAAAATCATCTTCAGAACAGTTGATACAAACAAAATCAATTTTACAAAAAGTTAAAAATGTATGGAGACTTAGAGCCCCACTAATATTCCTCCAACTTTATATATTTGAAATGGCACCCGTCAACTAATCTAATCGATGAAAATAACATTAATTAAAAAAAAAAAAACAAAAGTCGAGAGGCCATAAATCAAAAGAAAAACACTTGAAAGATATTTGCAAAATGACCTATACAGCATTTTTAAACTTCAAAGATTTTACATCAATAGAAAGGGATGACCAAGGTCCTACCTTTTAGCAAACCTCTGCTCTTGTTCAGAGAGCCGATTCCAAAGATTGGATTTTGAGATGTGGATCATGTATTTCTCAATCTGCAACAACATGATCCGAATCCATAAACCTGAATACATCCAAACACAACATTCATAAATGATCTCAAAGGTCGTGCGCCACCTTTTGCAAACGGATTCGAAGGTACGATCTCAGTAGGAAGAGAGTGCGATCCAGATCCATTTGGTATAGGGAGACGACGAGATCATCAACCCCATTCTCCATAAACTCTTCCACTGTCTCTTCCTGATTCCACAGTCCATCACCCAGTGTAACTAAACTATTCAGGAATTCGTGTTCGTTGGTGAAAGAAAATGCAAAAATTCTGGGAAAAATATGCCCCAACCCACCCGCCCTCCTAACTATGGCACAATTACACTTAGCCACCCAAAATTCAACGAGAAAAAAAAGGAAATACTTGTGAAATTTCAATTCATTGAAATAAGCCGCCTGACGGCAAATTTTCCATTAATTTCTCCTAATAATTGGCACTTATTTAAAGATCAGATAACTCAAATACCTGCAAATTCATCTATGCATTCAAAAGTAAGAGGAAAATAACATGAACTTTTATAGTTCAAATGATTGTAACTAGCTATAATAAGCTACAGTTTCACACAAATTGCGCATGCTAGCTACTTAAGGCAAATTAAAAGTTATGTTTGTTTTTTTTTTCCTTTTTTTCGTTACTAATAAATATCGGGTAGCTACGCATAATCAGGCCAAAGTTCGAGGGGAGTGAGCATACCTTTTCCTTAAAAAATCTTAAATTTTGGGAAAACAAAGGTTTGCACCACAAGTAATCTGCATCAAATTCTTCCTTATTCCACAGCCCATTACCCAATTTAACCGATCTATGAAGTAATTCACTTTAATTGGTGAAAGAAGAGGCTGCAAATATCAAATTTAGGGCAAAAAAGAAGTTTGCATCAACAAATTCTTCCTGAATCCACATTCCATTCCATGATTTAACCGAACTATCAAGTAATTCGCTTTCAGTAGTGAAAGAAAAGGTCAAAATTTCAACTTTAGGGCGAAAAAAAAATAGAAAAACTGCATCACAGGGAAAACATAACAAAATCTTCCTAATTCCACAGTCCATTACCCATTATAGCCAAACTATCTAATAATTCGGTTTGAATGGTGAAAGAAAAGGATAACAAATTCAACTTTAGGGCAAACAAAAGGTTTGCATCACCTGATTCCACAGTCCACAACCCATTTAAACTAACTACTCAGGAATTTGCTCTAATTGGTGAGAGAAAACCCTAAAATTCTCAACTTTAGGTCGAAAAAAAGCATGCACCGGCTCGGAATCAACAACAAAACCCTTAAAATCTCAGAGAAAAACACAAGCAAATAAAAAAATAGCGGAGAATCGGGGGATTGGGGTTAGGGTTAAGGGTGTGGTACAAGGAGCTGGATCTGCTCGCGGGCGCGGGCGACGAGTGCGGCTTCGAATCGGAGGATCTCCGGCGCGGCTTTCTCGTTCCGCCACGCCCTCTTCAGCAGCTCCACGTCCGTCGCCGCCGCCGCCGCCGACGCCGCGTCCCCTTCCTCCCACGAAGACGACGACGCCATGGATCTCTCTCTCTCTCTACGCGCTTGCTTTTGTTTTCATTTAATTCGCGCTCTATTTTTTAAGTAAAGTGAGAATGTAAAATATAAAAATAAAAAATAAAAAAACGTATAAACTTTATCTGAAGTGTAGAGTATTTTGATTTTACTATATATTTTTATAAAATTTTAAAATTAATTTATATATATAATTTTTTCAGTTTTATATTTTTTAAAAAATATATTATTTATAGATTTGATTGGAATTTTTAATAAATAGTTCAAAATATCATTTTTTTTCTTTCTTTCGTTTTGTTGTTTGTTTTTCATCTCTTCGGGTTATCTTCCTTCTCTTCACTATTTTTTTTTTTTCTCCTTCTCCTTTTTCTTTTTATTTTTTTTCTTTCTTCTCTCCCATCTCTCGATATCGATATTGATTTTCACTTTCTTATGTCACCCACATTTTCTTTTTTTTCTACCATTTCGATATTAATATTGATTTTCACTTTCTTATCTCGCTCACATCTTTACCGATACTGATTTAGATATGATATATATTACAGAGATGAGTTTATAGCGGAAAGTATGACAGCGGATGGCGACGGACGACGAAAAAAAAAAAATTTGAGGATGACGAAATGGAAGAGCACGACGGGTGGGAACTATGACGACAACAGATAGCGAGAAAAAAAGAATAACCAAAAAATAAATAAATAAATAATAAATAAATAAATAAATAAATAATGTTTTTTTTTTCTAAAAAGATTATTATGTGTTGTTATTGCAAAAAAAAAAGTCACGAACTAAATAAGAAAGAAAAAAAATAATAAAGTTTCACATTTAAGATTAAATTATATTGTTTATGATAAAAATAACTTAATTTGAAACAGAAATTATAATTTTTGAAATAAAAATTATATTTTTTGAGACGAATTTTGATATGAAGTTGCATTGTTGGATCAAAAGTTGTATTATTTGAGATAAAATTTATATTTTTTCAACGAAAGGTATATTATTTGAGATAAAAATTATACTTTTTGAATAAAAATGATACCATTTAAAATTATTTGAGACTAAATTGTACCACATAAAACAGAAATTGTTTCGTTTGAGACTAAGTTGTATCGGTTGAGACTAACTTAAACTGTTTGAAACTTACACCATTTAAAATTATTTGAAATTAAGTCTTAAATAGTTCAACTTAGGCTCAAATAGTTTTAGATTGTGCAATTTAATCTAAAAAAGTATAATTTTTATTTTATATGTTGCAACTTAGTTTCAAATAATTTTAAATAGTATTATTTTCGCTCAAAAAAATGAAACATTCATCTTAAAGAATATAACTTTCATTCAAACAGTATAATTTTCATCTCATCGATCGTCCTTAATTAGGGCATATGGCAAAGAGTTTGGTGGTTGATACCCGAAATTCCGAGTACAAAGATCTAGTTGCTTCATATTTTCATCTAAATTTGTTTCAAAATAAACGAAACGGATAGCATACCATTTTTTTTTCTCAAAAAAATAATCTCAAAATAATATAATTTTCGTTTCAAAGAATGTAATTTCACATTTTTCTTCTTTCTTATCTGATTCTTAATTTTTTTTATAACAACGACGAAATATAATAATTTTTTCAGAAATATATATATATATATATATATATATATATATATATATATATATATATATATATATATATATATATATATTCTTTTTCTTTTTTATTACCCTTTGTATTTTTTTCGAAGTGGTATGAGAGCGAGTCACAGTCAAGACAAATTGATGATGTATCTATACGCTTTAAGTAAATAGTTAAATATTTTTAATAATTTAAATTTTTGAAATTAATGATTAACACTAATAATTCGATAAAATGATTAAGAATATGTTATAGAGTAGTATGATAATATTTTTAAAAAAAATTATTTGTTACTAGAGTAGTATGATAACAATAATAATAAAAAAAAAATTAAAAAAATTAAACGCTGTAATTCTTTTTTTTTTCAATTTCTTATGTACTAGTGTAAAAAATTTTAGTGAAATAAATAAAAACACTATCTAACTATTATTTCATAATTATTAAATTTTTATTAAACAAATAATGATAGAAATATAATTTTTATCTGCATTTGAGTTCATCTGAAATTAAGGCCAACGAAAAGTTATTTTTGATCAGAAAATTGGTTACAATGAGTGAACCAGCTTAAAACCTTTTCTTTGCCCTTCTTGATGTATATAATAACATGTACAAAAAAAAATATTTTTTGTACACTCGAGATGTACATTTTGTACTCTATCTATTTTAGAGTGTGATAAATTTTATTCGTTATTTCAAAATGATGAGTGAAAAAATTTCTATCCTAAAATAAATATGATATATATGGTACACTCCAAATAAAATATATGAATAATATTACCCTTTATATAATTAATTAATATCAAATATTTCAGAATGGGTCCATGGCCTATGGCCCATGGCCCTTCGAGCCAGATCGGCCAACCGACCGACCAATCTATTACTTCATGGTTTAATTAGGGCCGTCCACGAGCCAAACATGAACAAGTTGGGATATGTTTGTAGTCGCTTGTTTATTAAACGAGTCGAATACGAGACGACTAGTTAAAATATCGATATGAACAATTTAGTTCGTGCTTAACTTGTTTATTAACGAGTCGAACACAAACTAACTTGTAAAATGCAAGTTAGATTGTCAGCTTCATTTCTCAGTAAAAAATTAAAAAAAATTTTAAAAAAAATAAATTATTAATTTAATAATTATAATTTATAAAATATATGTTTATTTATATTTAGATTGGCCTAAAATCTAAATATGTCTCTTTATATACATATTCGAGCTATATTGAATCGAACATGTGTGAGCTGATCCTAACTCATATTCTACTCATTAAGATATCGAGCTGAAAAATTCGTCTCATATTTGACTTGTTTATTAAATGAGCATTCGGTCTCAAGCGTATTTCGAATCGAACGTGATTATTATTCCTAATTTATTTAATAATAAATGATGGGTATTTTTTTTTTCCTTTCGTGTAAGTTTATATTTATTAATAGAAAAAATATCTATTAAATGGTGTTACAAGTTTTTTGAGAGGGTTTAATAACCTCATATCATATTATATATTAATATTAATAAAATGATTCTATAGAAAATAGAAAATAATTCATAAATAATTTTAATTAATTGTGAGTGTCACCCCAGTTATGTTCAACAAAGGAGGTCAGATCTGGAATGCTTTGTCAGGGACTTAAGCAAAATTGCTTAAAAAGCCCGCGCGACGCTCGTCTTCTTTCGCGAAGTGAGCAAGTCTACACCGTCTCTTGTGAACTTGGACCTACTCGTCCAAAGTTGAAGTGCAAGAGAGAGAGTTTGAAGAAGAGGAATTGTATTTCTGGAATTAGAAAAGTACAACTGTTTCTTACTTGTTCTATGGGGTGGAGGTCACAATTTTTTATAGACCACTCGCCGCCCAAATGCCTAATGAAAAGATGTCAAGTGGCGTACAAACATAAGCTAAAAGCGAAGGCTACGAACTACCAAGAGTCCTACATTTATTACCCTAGAAACTTGAAGAAGCCCATGACTCTTCGGCTCCCGCGTTTGATTTCTTGAGATTCGAAAAGAAGTTTCTAAATGGATATAGTAAAACCTTACGAAGCGATTTTCTTTTGAAGTTTGATAGTTTGCAAAGAAAAAATTCACACAAAAAGTTTAGTCCCTGATAGCTTGATCTGCTACTTCAAAAGGTGAAAAGGAAACATGAATAAACTGCTTAATAACAACTAGGAAAGCCATAGGCTCAAATAAACCATTTAATAAATGCATATGATGGATCAAACCTGCATTAACTTGTCCTGATCTTGATTATTTCTAGTATAGATATAATTTTAAAAATAAATAGAAAATAAAATTAATTGTGTGTTTGAATGAAAATCAGATTATTTTTTAAAATAAAAAAAATAGCGTCTGAATAGTTACATTAGAATAATAAGAATAAGAATAATTATAATTAATATAAAAAATTTAATTAAATAATATTTTATTTTATTTTATTAATTTATTAATCACGAATGCTGCTAGATAATCATAAATGTTAATTAATAAATTAATTAATAATGAGTAATGCTAATTAATATTTTGATTAACCACAAGTAATTAATATATTAATAAATTAATTGACAAATTAATTAGTTAATTATTTAATAGTTAGATAATTCGTTAAGAAAATATTTAGAATAGTCAAAATATTAATTAGTAGTCAATATATAAATATTAATTATTGTATAAACTTACTAAATAATTAATTATTTAATTAGCTAATTAATTATAAATAATAAATTACTTTCTCAAATCGTTAATAAATATTTATTAAAGGAATAAATCAAATAATTAATTATTTATCTAGTTAATTAGTAAATAAATTAATATATAATATACTAATTAATAATAATTTGGAGAACTTGAAATTTTTTTTGTTTAAAAATAAGGAGAAAAATAAGGCCCTTACTCCCCACCTAATTCACTAAACAATGTTAGTAATAGTAATAATATTATAGGTAACAATGCAAATGAGCCCTAAACCCTTTCAAATGATGCAGTGATGATAATAAAAAATAAAAAATAAAAAATAAAAATGAAGTAATACTACCCATACATTCCATAAATAAATATAAAACTAATTGTTGAATTTTATTTAATTTTTTGTGATTTAAAATTTGTATTTTGGTCTTTGGGCTTTTCTGGACAGCTCAATATCAATGGGTTTTGCCTGGGAGCCCAAACCCATTTCCCCTCTACATGTGATATTTTGTCCAACATCAGAAATTTATCACATGTAGAGTGAGTTTATCTATTTTCTCACTTGTGCATGTATTGGTTAGAAAGTGAGAGGCTTCTCCAATACACACTTGTGGGCCAGGCCGGGCCGCATGCGATCTTGACTTCGTCCATTTGACTTTTACTTTTTGCATTTAAAGCTTTCTTGGAAACTTGCTTTTTGGACTACCCAAGAGCCTTCCTTGAAAATGAGCTTTTGGGAAGGGGCTTGTGGGCTACCCGAGGTAGCTAGACGTTGGGCTTTGTCTCTGTGAGCTTTGTATATACATAGAGAGCTTGTGAGCTAAGAAGAAGACACAGCATCTTCTCTTAAGCTACAATACTCTTCTCTTAATTTACAGAGCTATAATACACTGTGATTTACATTTTCGATTTTCTTCTTTGAGTTTTCATTTTTGCTGGATCATTGAAAGACGTTGGGTTCGCTACGCGCCATCCCGGAGTCGTTGCGGACGGGGTGGACAGTGGTCGTTATATCGCTAGGGGTGATTGTCGGAGCCTCGCACGTGGATAGGCAATCTCGCTTCTAGGACAGTGCTCACGCACGTCTCGACATTCACAGACTTCATCTAAATTTTGTTCTATAATATTTTGAGTTTAAATTATTTAAAAAAAAAATTTGAAAAGATAAATTTTTCCAACACTTATATGCCCATAAATCTTTTGTACACCGTATTACCAAAATTATTTTATTTTATTCAAAAAAATAAAAACGGAAAAGATGAGATTTTTAAATGTTTGGTTTTAAGAAGAGCATTCCTAAGATAGATAATTTTACAAAAAAAAGAATGGTGGAAGAATCACGTATGTACTTTATTGTGGCGAGTTTTTTTAAGATGCGTAGACGGTCGATCTTTGCTAGTATCATTTTTTTGAAGACGAGCACGATATGAAGAGTGCGGCTGATGTTAAAACCATATGAGAAAGGTCCCTCTCAAATCAGCACATAAGAGGCTAAATACCCTATCAGCTATCTGGTAGACCCAAGGTTTTAATTATCTATCGGCACGGGTCGTATCTACCGTGTCGTACCGTGCCAACAAGATACCGGCACGATACAGCTTTCGTGCCGATGACACAGTTCAAAACTTTTTTTTCTTAAAATTACTAAATAATTTTCTTAATAAAATTTAAAATATTTGATAAATATACATAATAAATATTTGGGGCAATTTCCTACATATCCCTAAAAATTTCTCTGTTTTCATATTTATCCCTCTTAGAAGGCTAATATTAAAACTACCCTTCTTACGTTCCAACTTCTTTCCAAAATATCCCTGAAGTTAAACTCTGTTAGTGTACCGTTTGGAACTGCCGTTATCTGTGCGTAATTACTATTTTGCCCTTTCAAATATATTCTAAACCCTAAAACCCTAAACCCCTAAACCCTAAAACCCAAAACCCAAAACCCAAAACCCTAAAACTCTAAACCCTAAACTCTAAAACCCTAAAAAACCCTAAACCCTAAACCCTAAAACCCTAAACCCTAAATCCTAGAACCCTAAAAAATCCTAAACCCTAAACCCTAAAATCCTAAAAAATCCTAAACCCTAAACCCGGGCAAAATAGGTATATCTGATAGTTTTCAACTCCGATTATTATTTAACTCTAGTTTAACCCTAGTTAACTTAACAAAGGGAAACGGTAGGGGTATTTTTAATAACGGTGGAACGTATGAAGGGTATATTGGAAAGAAAAAAATAAGAGGGGTAAATCAGATATTTCTTCATATTTCAGGGGTACACGGGCAATTATCCCTAAATATTTCATACCATTATGTGTCGGTACGCATGTATTTTTTATGACCGGCACTTATCGGTACGACTCGGCATGCACCGTGCCGACAAGTTTTCGGTACGATCCCGTGCCACGGCACTTAAATCCTTGGATAGACAACATGATAGAAAAGAAATAATATAAATTTTAGATAATATTATACCCGTCCGATACTTGTTGATGGAAGAGCAAAGAGTCTTATTAAGCACTAGGATGCTCTTTGTTAAGTGAGATTTTTTTGTTTTTTTGTCTTACTGATATAGCTAAATTCAGTTCATTTTTCTATTAAATGAAGTAGATAGTGTATTATTTTTTTAATTAAAAATTAGAGTTATATAAATTTATTTGTGGTCAACCATTAGACAATAATCCACCATATTTTAATTTTTTTTTTTTTACTAGGAGTAGTTGGGTTAGTTGGGGGGCATCTGGCTAATTAAATGTTTTGAAGAGTTAAACACAACAACTATGACAAAAAAGTATTTTCTATTCCAAAAGAAGTGTATAATGTACATTCCATCTATTCAAAAATGTGGTGTTATTCACTGGTCATTTCGAAATGACCAGTGAAATTTTATTGGAAAATGCTAGATGTACACCCCAAATGGGGTGTACATCTTACACCCACCCCATCCTAGGGGTGGGTGAATTCCACTCGTCACATCGAGTGACGAGTGGATGAACACCCACCCTAGGATGGGTGGGTGTAGGATGTACACCCCATTTGGGGGTGTACACCTAGCACTTCTCAATTTTATTTGTTACATTCGGATAGGGTGTACATCCTTTTGGGTGTACAAAAAAGTATTTTCTTCAAGTTTAAGTTTAAAATGAATGGAGACCCTTCAACTATCTGCTATTCTGAAACACACCCTCAGCTTTTAATTTCTTTACATTTAAGTGATTTCTATCGTTTAGAAATTTTATCAAATTTATAAAAAAAAATTAATATTTTTAATCATTTTTATCAAATAAAATTAGAATAATTAATTAATAAATAATAGCCAATTTTAAAAAATAAAACTTAGGTGAGGGGTAGTTACATTTTTAGCTAGAATTTATATAAAACTCCCATATAATAAAGTTAATTTGACTTAGGTATTGAATGAAAATTTCAAAAATATTAAATTAGTAGTTCTAATAAATATTATAATAATTTTTTTTTTTAAGAGTAATGATAGAGAGAGGAGACTGAATCAAAATGCCTAATGCCGAGTCCTCGCACAATTGGGTCGTATTTTAAGAGCATTTTTTTTTTCTCGTGTTTAGAGTGCTAATTATTTTTTAAGCAAATAAGTATTGTGTACTCAACAAATTAAATAATTTCATTACAGATATTGATTGATCTAATTTTAAATTTTAAATCTAAACAAAATTAGTTTTCGCCACTTTTAAAATATTTTCACACTTTTTAGATAGTATTTGAGAATGGTACTTGTTTGACTCTGCTTTAATCGAATGCGGAGAGGATTATCAGAGTCTACACTCTCAAATTCCGAAAGATAAAAGCGAAAAAAAAAAAGAAAAAAAATTGAAATTTTTTTTTTATTAATAAACTATATTTTTTTAAAAAATATTTTAATTTTTATATAGAGATAAAAATATCTATTAAAATATGAAAATATAAGAATATTTATTAAATTATAAAATATATATATATTTTAACTAATAAGAAATATATGATTTATTCTTATCCTTAATATATTAGGATAAATTCTAATCCATATAAATTAAATTGAAATAAAATGAATCAAATATAGACACAATACATGGCAACAAATGAGAACAAAAGTGCCATGCTCGAAATGGCGGGAGGTCAGATTGGACCGAATCATGTTCGAAATGGCGTGAGACTAGTTGGATCGAATTACAATCAAGACCTGTGAATGATGTGTTTGTTCGATTTAAGTAAAATAGTTGTTGTGACATCCCAATAGTTCCACATCGGATAGGAGTGTGGATGTGTTTGAGTATATATAAGACATGGATACTAGTACTAATAACCGGGCTTAAGTATTATGGGTTATGGTTTGGGCCTAGCGAGTTATTATTGCTAGTAGGTCGGATCGTTATATTTGGTATCAGAGCCAATGGTCAGCCGGAAATATGTGGCGAGTCTCGGCTGAGTCTGAGTCTAGATAACAAGGCTAGCGAGACAAGTCTCGCGTCGCCTCGTGATTTTGGACTGCTGTGTTTGTGTTTAGGTTGTGTTTGGGCTGACGAAAACGTTGATCTTGGGCTGCTATGTGTGTGGGCTGACGAGAACGTCAGGCTTAAACGGGGGGGGGAGGTGACACCCCAATAGGAGTTTGTGACACTCCAATAGTGCTGAGAGTCTGTGACACTCCAATAGTGCTAGTGCTGACGAGAACGTCAGGTTTAAACGGGGGGAAGTCTGTGATACCCGGAGGGGAAGTCTGTGATACCCCAATAGGAGTTTGTGACACTCCAATAGTGCTGACGAGAACGTCATGACACTCCAATAGTGCTGACGTTCTATAGGAGTCTGTGTCACTCTAATAGTGCTGACGACGAGAACGTCAGGTTTAAACGGGGAGAGCCTGTGGCACCCTAATAGGAGTTACACTCTAATAGTTCTACATCAGATAGGAGTATGGATGCGTTTGAGTATATATAAGACATAGATTAAGCATTATGGAGTGTGGATGTGTTTGAATATATATAAGACATGGATTAAGCATTATGGGCTGTGGTTTGGGTCCAACGAGTAATTATTGTTAATGGGTCGGGTCGTTACAGTTGTATATTTTTAACAACTCAAATTTTTAGAATTAATTATTAGCGCAAACGATTCGATAAATAGTATCAGAGACAGAAGTAACGCATTCGATTTTCGAATGTTGTGAATGTATCTTATTCGACGTGACGTGAGGCTAGTTGGACCGAGTCATATTTAAAATTCTGTAGGCGCTGAATGTGTAAATTTTAAATAAATTAATTGCATATTTTTAACAGGCTTGAGTTTATAAAATTAAGCTAATAATATTTTAACTAAAAACATCAAGAAATGTTGAAATTGTTTTAAATAAGAATTAAATTTACGTTTACTACACAAACTATCTAGTATAAAAAGAGAAATATTTACACCAATAATAAATCATATCACTTTTCTTAACAAATTCCTCCTCCAGCTTAAACCCAGCTACAAATACTAAACATCCAATAATTAATAATTAGGGAGTTAATTAGGGGCTGCAAATTGCAACAAACTCCTCCTAATCTTTCCTATTTTAAACACAGTAGATTTTAAGGACACACTCCAATGATTGGGACCTATCATGACGCGCTTTGAAACTCGTGCATTTTTCTTTTGAATTTTATTTGCCTACTCTTCCAGCAATTAAGATTCTTTCTAAAAATTCGAACGACAGTTTGAAAAATCTCTACAATAGCCGCAGGATTCGTCTCAGATCCTGTGTGGCGACGTAATCCACCGCTTGCTTCTCCGGCGGCGGCGGTTCTCTCCGAATTACGCGGAAGTGGGGGAGCGGGACGGAGCTGGGGGCAGGAGAGACCGAGAACCCCGAACCGGCATACAACTCCTCCAATTTTGTCTTCCTATTCTTTAGAACTTTAGCTGCTACGTCGACGGTGGGCGACTTCGGTGGCGATTTTCGAAAGGGTGGTTTGGGTTTGGATTTGGAATTGGAATTGGAATTCGACTGCGGTCTCCGATAATTATGTCGAATTTGAGAAGCGACAGAGACGAGGATGTCGTGAGGACGGAGGATATCGGTGGCCATGGCCGTGATCTATATCTTATATATATATATTTCTATTATATATCTACAATATCGACATCTATTTCTATTGTGTCGTTGTATGTAGTGGGGTGTGTTTTTCTGGGTTGAAGAGTTTGGGGGATTAAATTTATATAGCGAAGAAGTGGGGGAAAAGAAGGAAGGGAAGACTGGAGACCGCGTAAAAGTCGTCGGCCAGGTGCCGGGTGGTTTCTACTGACTGCCATTTCTCAAACGTGTTGTTATCTTCTTCCTGGTGGCTTCCCCTAACTAAAGTTATTAAAGAGAATTAATATTTGATGTACCCAAAATTTATACCATATAATAATATTATTGGTACGGTAAAAATCTAAACGTCACACGAAATAAATGACACCACATAATTTGAACTAATAAAATATAATATTATTAATATAATAATATATTTTTTAAGGGATAATTGCCTGTGTACCCCTGAAATATTAAGAAATATCTAATTTACCCCTCTTATTTTTTTCTTTCTAATATACCCTTCATACGTTCCACCGTTATTAAAAATACCCCTACCGTTTCCTTTTGTTAAGTTAACTAGGGTTAAATTAGAATTAAATAATAATCGGAGTTGAAAACTATCAGATATACCTACTTTGCCCGGGTTTAGGGTTTAGGGTTTAGGGTTTAGGATTTTTTAGGGTTTTAGGGTTTAGGGTTTAGGGTTTTAGGGTTTAGGGTTTAGGGTTTAGGGTTTTTTAGGGTTCTAGGGTTTAGGGTTTAGGGTTTTAGGGTTTAGGGTTTAGAGTTTTTTAGGGTTTTAGGGTTTAGGGTTTAGGGTTTTAGGGTTTAGGGGTTTAGGATTTTAGGGTTTATGGTATATTTGAAAGGGCAAAATAGTAATTACACACAGATAACGGCAGTTCCAAACGGTACACTAACAGAGTTTAACTTCAGGGATATTTTAGAAAGAAGTTGGAACGTAAGAAGGGTAGTTTTAATATTAGCCTTCTAAGAGGGGTAAATCTGAAAACAGGAAAATTTTTAGGGGTATGTAGGAAATTGCCCCATTTTTTAATATAAATGAAAGGTAATAAAATTTGGAGCAACGCTACATGTACACCCCCAAAGGGGGTGTATATCTTACACCCACCCATCTAAGGGTGGGGGGGTCACTTCACAAATTGTGAAGTGACCCCTCACCACACCCCACCCATTGGATGGGTGGGGTGTGCGATGTACACCCCCAAATGGGGTGTACAAGTAGCATTTTCCTAAAATTTGTATCCACAGTTCATATATTTTAAGAAGAAATTTTTTTTATCATACATAATTTATTTTTATTGTCTAAAAAGAATTATATATATTTATAAAAAGTTAAAATATTTATTGTTTTATATTATATATGTATACGAAAAGTAATATAAAAATAGATATATATTTTATTTAATGCGATATATTATTATGGATCCGTGTTGAACGCGCGCTCATAGCGTGTTCGCGTTAGACACGAGTTCAACATAAACACCTAAGGCCCCGTTTGGTTCGGATATAAATTTAAGAGGTATAAATTTTTTTATACCCGGGATAGTTTGTTATTCCGGAATAATCAAGTAAAAAAGTTAAATTACGTTTGGTTCAAAAGTTGGTATTCTCTAGAATAAAAAAAATTATGTTTAATTAAAATTATGGGATAGTGGAGAATAGTAGATAAAAATGATAGATTTTTTATCAAAATACTAATTTTATCCTTACCTTATGTATATATAAATTAATTTTAATTATTATAAATTAATTAAAATGACAATTTAATTGTCACGCCCCGAGGTCGAACTGCGACCCGGGCTCGCCAACAGATCCGCCGTCTGTACGGAAACTGCCGTACAGACGAAGCGTCTAACCTGCAAAAGAGATCTATAGCTAACAAGTATCAGAGCTGATAGGAAGCTGAAACACTAAGCGGTGAAAAGTCCAAGTACACCAGTCCACTAGCACCCACAACATAAGTACAAAAGTGGAAACTAAAAAGTACAAGAGACACTACACCGACACCACCGACTCGGGTAGGAGCTAGCCAGCCACGCGCAAACCTCGGTCAGAAAGCTCCGAATGAGCCAAACCTGGAACGGTCGCCTCAGGAACACCTGTCATCACAGCGGGTGTGAGATCTACTGCAACAGTCAGATCTCAGTGGGCACCAAAGCTAAAACCCACGGTACACCCACTCAGTCTGCTGGAGACAAAAACACAGATAGATAGATAGATAGATAACTGGAAATGAATCTATCGCTACATGTCTCAATGCAATGCTGGAAGTAAGTTCTCAGTCTCTCTCACGGGAGGCCTGGAAACTACGAACGTCTGCGCCCCCTACAGCCCTTATCAAACAAGAACATGCTGTAGGCTTAGGCGCCCATAGTTTCCGCCCCCGCACTGGGACTGCTAGAACTCTACAAGACACTAGAAGGCCACCTCAATCCCTTCTAGTAACCACCTGGTGACTCGGCCAGGGCATAACTATCTATCTGGTAACTCAGCCAGTGATATCTGCACATCTGGTAACTCAGCCAGTGATTTATACCCATCTGGTATCTCTGCCAGTGGTATCTACTCATCTGGTAACTCAGCCAGTGATTTATACCCATCTGGTAACTCCGCCAGTGGTATCTACTCATTTGGTAACTCAGCCAGTGATTTATACCCATCTGGTAACTCCGCCAGTGGTATCTACTCATCTGGTAACTCAGCCAGTGATTTATACCCATCTGGTATCTCTGCCAGTGGTATCTACTCATCTGGTAACTCAGCCAGTGATTTATACCCATCTGGTAACTCCGCCAGTGGTATCTACTCATCTGGTAACTCAGCCAGTGATTTATACCCATCTGGTAACTCTGCCAGTACAACTCGTATACTCTAACGATGCGACTAACACTCGTGTCCAAGTCGGAAACGACAACCCTCGACTTGCACGACTGTTCCGCAAATACCTGATAATAAGGATACGATACCTTTGCATTCGGAAGCATAAAGGGCATTCCGTAGTTCATTGGGAGAAACCAACCCACCTGCGATCTACTGCGAAAACCGTGCGCCAAACGGAGGTCCCGATGCGATCCCGCAGCTCCACGCGGCAAAACACGCGCCGCCGGCCACGGGAAAAGCTAACACTATGCCACAACTGCGAGACAAGAAGAGGAACCGGGATCAGCAAACCCGCGGCCGAAAACCGCGCAAACAAAGGCGAAGGAAAACCCTCCGGCGGCGAAGAGCGTCGGGCGTCGCGCGGAATCCCATCGCGCATCCGCCGCGGCGTACCGCCGAGCCGCAACAACGCGGCACAGTGCGGCCCATGGCCGTACTGCCCAAAGAAACCAACCCCACGCGGCAAAGGTCAGCCGCGTGGCCAGCAGCGCCGCGCGGCCCCAAGTCCGCCCGTGCGGCCTGCAGCAGCGCCGCGCGCCTAGCGCGCGGCCTGCAGGGCCGCGGGGCCCAAGGGCCACCCACGCGGCCTGCAGCAGCGCCGCGCGCCTAGCGCGCGGCCTGCAGGGCCGCGGGGCCCAAGGGCCACCAACGCGGCCTGCAGCAGCGCCGCGCGCCTAGCGCGCGGCCTGCAGGGCCGCGGGGGCCCAAAGGCCCGCCCGCGGCACAGGGGCCGCCCGCGCGGCGCCCTGCAGAGCCCGCGGCACAGGGGCCGCCCGCGCGGCGCCCTGCACTGCCGCGCGGGGCCCGCGGCACAGGGGCCGCCCGCGCGGCGCCCTGCACTGCCGCGCGGGGCCCGCGGCACAGGGGCCGCCCGCGCGGCGCCCTGCCATGCCGCGCGGGGCCCGCGGCACAGGGGCCGCCCGCGCGGCGCCCTGCACTGCCGCGCGGGGCCCGCGGCACAGGGGCCGCCCGCGCGGCGCCCTGCCATGCCGCGCGGGGCCCGCGGCACAGGGGCCGCCCGCGCGGCGCCCTGCACTGCCGCGCGGGGCCCGCGGCACAGGGGCCGCCCGCGCGGCGCCCTGCCATGCCGCGCGGGGCCCGCGGCACAGGGGCCGCCCGCGCGGCACCTCTGCAGTGCCGCGCGCCACGCTGCGCGGCCTGCAGGGTCGCCCAGCGCAGGGGCCGCCCGCGCGGCACCTCTGCAGTGCCGCGCGCCACGCGCGCGCGGCCTGCAGGGTCGCCCAGCGCAGGGGCCGCCCGCGCGGCACCTCTGCAGTGCCGCGCGCCACGCGCGCGGCCTGCAGGGTCGCCCAGCGCAGGGGCCGCCCGCGGCGTGCCAGCCAGGGCGCGCAACCAGCGCGCCCGCTGCCAGCGGCCCGGTGCCCCGCTGCACTGCCACGGCAGCAGGGCGCCTGCCGCGCGCGGCGCCCATGCGCGCCCGCGCAGCGGCCGCTCCCCTTAGCCGCGCGCTGCCCAAAAACAGCGCGCGCGGCTCGCGAGGCACCACCGCGCCACGGACAACAAGTCCATGGCACCCCAGCAGCAGGAAAAAGAAAGGGAAAAGAAAAGATACAAAATAAGCCAACCTCCTCGCGGCACGCCGGCCCCCGCACGGCTCCACGCCACGCTCGGAGAAGAAACGCCCAAGAAAAGCTTCCTCCAAAGCCCTCTTCTTCTTCTTCTTCCCTTTCCTCTCATTTTTCTCTTTTCCTTTTCTTTCTTTCTTTCTCTTTTTCCTTTGCTACAGAGGTGGAGGGGAGGGGGTTTAATAAAGCAGAAGCTTTAATTAAATTAATTAATTTAATTAACTTAATTCCAAAAACCCAACTCCAACTCACTTTTTGCCCTCGGGCCCTCCGCCGCTGCCCGGAACCTCCCGAGCTCCGCTGTAATTCCAAAGTACACGCGCTCACAGCTTTTTCTCTTCAAAAAGCTCAACCGTTGAGTCGGGGTGCTCAAATCAAATACCGGCTCCAAAATTGCCAGTTCCGACTCACTTTTTGCCTCCGGGTCCTCCGCGTCAGTCCGGAACCTCCCGAACCTCGCTGTAAATCAAAAGTACGCGTGTCCACAGCTTTTTCTCCTCAAAAAGCTCATCCGTTGAGTCAGGGTGCTCAAATCAAATACCGGCTCCAAAATTGCCAGTTCCGACTCACTTTTTGCCTCCGGGTCCTCCGCGTCAGTCCGGAACCTCCCGAACCTCGCTGTAAATCAAAAGTACACCTGCTCCAAGTGTTTCCCAATTTTTCTGCAACCCATAGCGGTGTCGGAGCTTCCCGTACCAGTCACCTAACGCGTACAAAGCCCGAAACAAGCAGAGGCCTCCGCGGGGATCCAAATCAACCCGAACTCCTTTGAAAACACAAGTGGGACACATCCAAGGCAAATTCCTCCGCACCACACCATCCTGCAAGGTCGGTGCGTCATCCAAATCCCGGTGTTCTACATTAATTGTTAATAAATTATATCTTATCTAAATAAAATAATTTTTTATATTTTATAGTATATTTTAGTAAATAATAATTAGTAAACAAAATTAGTAAATATAATTAGTAAATAAAATATAAAATAATTTTTTATATTTTATAGCATATTTTATTAAATAAAATTAGTAAACATAATTGGTAAATAATATATTTTAGTAAATATAGTCTCAGATAGGAAGCTAAGCTAAAGCAAAAAATAAAAAAAAAATTCATTCATTGCCTCTAGGTATAAACATTAGTCCAGAGAAGAGATGGAATAAAAATTAACGGGTTATTCTGGAATAACCCGTTAACCTGAAAATATTTTAAACTTTTATCCCTATGCTTTTTTTTCCTCTTGGCAAGAATTGAAAAATAAAGAGGGTTATTCCCCCTTTATCCTCCAACCAAATAGGACCCTAAGGTTTATAAAAATATCCGTGATATATAGATGGAAATACATATCTAGAGAGTCTAGAGTTAAAGATTTAGAGTGTAATTATAGTACTGAGGATTTAGTAATAATTTATAGAATTTAGTAATTATATTTTAGAGTATAATAATGATGATGTTATATTATTTACAATATTATGAAAATCCTATTCATAGCAATGCTCAATTATTAAATACATAAAATGTACCAATAGTACTAGACACTTGGTGCTACTAAATTTTTCACCAATCTTTTTTTTTTTTGATCATTTCGATCTTTTGGATCATACTATTTTTCTAACTATTCACTAAACCTTAGGGTTTCACTATCATTATAATCGTATATTTTTTCATCTAAAGATCAAAAACGTAATAGTACTAATGACTTGATGCTATTAATAGTATAGTAGCCTACTTTTATATACATATATAAAAGTAGGCTATTATACTATTAAAGGATCTTTCGAATGTGCAGATTTCGGAATATGTATTTTTATAATATGTTGGGTTTATCTGTCGTCGAGGGATCCTTGTTAGTGGTCTAGAGTGTTTTGTGTTTTAGCGAGGATGTGCGAGAATTTCGTGTTGCACGTGTGTTGGGATAGAAGTTATTTTTATAGCAGGTTTGGGATAGTTTGTTTGTCGGAGGAATCATATTGTCGATATGAATTGACCCTTCGATTCTATTATTGGTTGCTAGAGATAGAAGGTATTTTAATAGAGATATTTGTGCCACGTCATGTCATGTTAACGTAGTGGTTGATTTATCTGAGGTATAGTGCATAAGTGGTATGCAGTCTATGATCAACAGTGACTCCTCATATCACCGACGATATAAGATACGTACGAATCTCATGGTCAACTCACGCGTCCCTAATACAAAAGTACCATATATTTCGAAACACGTGCTCCTGACACATACAACCACACGCACTGGTCCACGGCTCACGAAACTATCCGCTATCAAATATGATAATTCTATATATATGGTAATCTAATATTACATTACTGCATGCACTAAACCAAGCGCGGTAATATAGAATTAATAGTAATTTAATTCAGAAATCTTAGATGTATGATTATATCAAAATAATCCGTAATGTTACACAACGTCAACCAAACGCCTTAGCTGTAAAGCCTAAGCTTTTATTTTACATCGCTAATAATACATTGAATGTCTAGATGGATTAACCAAATGATAATGAATTGTTGATGTAATTAAATATTATTAATTTAAAATTTTTGAATAAAAAATTATAATGATTGAACTGTACAATTTAAATATAATTAATTTTAAAAAATTAAATTATAATTATAATGAATTATAGTTACTCACTTAAGCATCACACCTCTTATAATTCGTGGACCAAAAATATAATTTAGCCTATTTTTTTCAACTTACTCCTATAATAAACTTGGGTATGTGAATTCAATTCTAATTGCGAGAATTTAGTAGAAACTAATTTTAATAATAAAGAAACATCCTTGAAAGCAACTATTTGATTGAAAATTAGAAGGGGGAATAATAAAAATAGGAATTATTAGTGGGTCAAATGGATATTAAAAATTTCTTTAAAAATGGCATCAAGTTAATAATATAATAATAATTATTTTAAAAATTAATTTTACCCGTAAAATATATAACTATGAGGCAATATGAACTTCTCAAATAAAACTGTCCAAAATACGACCATACTTGATTCGGATCTGAACCGAACCCAATAAAAAATAAATAATATACGGATAAAAATAATTATTTAATAAAATTTTGGGTATATATTTAAATACTATATATCTATACTCGATTTGGACTAGATCCGAATCCGATTGTTTAACGAGTAGTGTTCAGAATCATTTTCAAATCTGGATTCGGACTTGGACTCGGTCCGAATACAATAGAGTATGATAGCATTTTCATAACTCCTGTACTCGTGAAAAATGAAGTGCATTTTTTATATTTGTATAATTTATTATTATTATTTTTTTGATTGAATTTTATTGGACTAAATGCAATAGATTATAACGTGAATTTTTTATAGTGAAAGAGTTATGATTTATTCATAAATTACTTAATAAAATTTATAAAAAATACATACATATAGATATCCATATCCAATCTAGGCCTGATTCATATCCGACCCGTATTCAGTCTTAAGCAGATAGTATACGGATAGTCACTACCCATACTCGCTCAAATAGGCTCAATGAGTATATTAGTTACTTAAGCTTCTAAATCCGGACCAACTCAAAATTAAATAGGTAGAATATTTATTTTTTTCTATCTATTATTTTTTAAAATACGGATATAGTATATCAATTATTCCTTGGTTGATGTCATTGTTATTTTTTTATTTTTCAAAATATTAATTCTATATAATTTAATATCTTAGAAGAAGAAAATTTATTGTTATTAATTGTTTGTTAACTTGTAATACATGTGGTGAAGTGGTAGATAACAATTTATTTTTAATAAAATTGAAAGGAAAAAAAATTATTTTAAAATTTTTATAATTTGTTGTCAAATAAAATTTTGGATGAAAAGATTATAAATAATTTACTGTGCATTTTTACCCGTTTCGATATATAAAATAAAATTCTCTTTTAGAAAAATAAAAGATAAACATGATATCAAACTAGGTTTAGATTTTTCACATTTTCTACTTTGTTTTTTTTTTAATTTCAAAATTAATATTTTTAAAATATTTTTAAAATTAATATTTTTTTAAATAAATAAATGTAAAACTTGTTTCGTTGTATTAAGTAGTTATTAGTAGCATATTCTTTTATTTTATTTTAGAATTCCGTCTGTAAACTCTTATCTTTTTTTTTTCTAGCAAAAAATAAAAAAAATTGAAAACATTCATTTAAAAGGATAAAATATTTTGAAATTAAATTTAAATTTGATTATTTAATTTATTTTTAATTTAAATTTGATTGTTGGTTTAAATAGTTATTAATGGCATGAGTCTATTTTTTAATTAATTTATTTTTAAAATTTAATTTATTTCTATTTGGTTTTAGTTCTAGGTAATCTAAAAATATTTAGAAAAGATATGAAATAATATATTAATATTTGATAAACAAAAGAAAAAATTATCCTTTATAGAAAAAAGAATGTAAAACTTAGTTTCATTTAATTATTAGCGGTGCATTATTTTATTTTATTTAGATTTCGTTTGTCAATTTTTATTCATTTTTTTATATAATATAGATATAGATATATGTAGTCCGGCTATATATAGTGTTTTTAAAAACAACAAGCACTTAGTATTTGTAAGTTTTTTATGTTTTTAGAGCATATTATTAACCAATCATTCGCTAAATTTTAGAATATTATTATTATTTTAATCTTAAAAATTTTCATCCAAAAAATTAAAAATTTATAAATATTAATAATTTGATGCTTTTAAAAAATATAAGAGCTTAATTCTCTCTCTCTCTCTCTCTCTCTCTCTCTCTCTCTCTCTCTCTATATATATATATATATATATATATATATATATATATATATATATATATATATATATATATATATATATATATATATATATATATATATATATATAATTGAGCTAGTATATTATTAATAATATATGAATAATATTTACTATTTATTTTTCCACCATTTGATTATAACTGTTCCACCTACAATTACTAAATTCTAGACATCTAATGATTAAAAAATAGGTAGCAAATAATATTTCCTTATTATCAATAAAATTCTAGCTTCACTTGCATTCATAAATTATTTTTTATAATAGAATTTTTAAATTTACGATCTATACTGTTAAATATAATTTAAAATATTTAAACATTTTAAAAATTAAATTTTATAATTTTTTAGTATCATATATCATAAGGGTTTTAAAATTGACATTTTTAATAGCCTGTACGAGACGTTTCCTAATTAACAATGAAGAAGAATAAGAATCAGTTGAAATTTTAATAAAAAAATTTATTCACTATACAGATAAAGATCAATAACTTCAATCTTGAATTTAAAA
Organism: Tillandsia leiboldiana; assembly: GCA_029204045.2. NCBI lineage: Eukaryota > Viridiplantae > Streptophyta > Magnoliopsida > Poales > Bromeliaceae > Tillandsia > Tillandsia leiboldiana. Next base: position 5,984,254 of record CM055082.1, read on the forward strand.
ATCGTATCCACTATTTTCAGAAGATCATTCGATTTTGATCGTTCATCTTATACCCATTTGATGGACTTTATTATAAGTTCCAAAATTCACAAAACTAGGTTTTTAAATATTTCAAATACTTTTGTGACACCCTCGAAATGTGTATTAATCCTATATATAAATGATATAATATGACTAAATCTCTTAACTCGACTATAGCATTTTGGATGGTAGCAAGACACAAGAGGTTAAGAGAGTTAAGCGTGCTAGAGCTAGAGTAGTTCCAGAATGGGTGACCTCCTGGGAAGTTGGGGCCTTTGAGCCTGATGCTTGTGAGTATCTTTGAGCCTGACGAGGACGTCAGAACTTAAAAGGGGGAAAAATGTGACACCCACGAAATGTGTATTAGTCCTATATATAAATGATATAATATGATTAAATCTCTTAACCCGGTTATAACATTTTGGGTGATAGCAAGACCCAAGAGGTTAAGAGAATTAAGCGTGCTAGAGTTAGAGTAGTTCTAGTTTGAACGTTAGGCTTAAACGGGGGAAGTCTGTAACACCCCAATAATCCCACATCGGATAAGAGTGTGGATGCGTTTGGGTATATATAAGACATGGACACTAGTAATAATAACTGGACTTAAGTATTTTGGCCTGTGGTGTGGGCCCAACGAGTTATTATTGCTAGTAGGTCGGGTCGTTACATTTGGTGTCAGAGCCAATAACCAACCGGAAGTGTGCGACGAGTCTCAGCTGAACCTGATCTTGAGCTGATGAGAACGTCAGACCTAAACAGGGGGAGTCTGTGACGCCCCCAATAGTTCGTTCCATATCGGATGTGGATAGAATTGTGATTGGGTTTATAGAATTGTGATTGGGTTTATATGAGACATAAACACTAATAATAATAACTGAGTTTAAGCATTTTGGGCTGTGGTTTAGGCCTAACGAGTTATTATTGCTAGTGGATCGGATCGTTACAACTTTATATTATATTTAATAGTATAGATCATTGATTCGAAAGCTTCATCATCAAAAATAGTTTATGAGTATGAAGACCTTCATACTCGTACGAGTAGAATAGCCTCTATATGTATATTTAGTTCAAGTACTTTACTATTATGAGTACGAAAGTCTTTGTACTCATAAGTTATTTTCGACGATAGAACTTATGAGTCAACAGAACTTATGAGTCGACGATCCAAATTGTTTAAAACAATTTAGAATATTTAAATATTTTGAAAATTAATTTTTTTTTATCAAACTATGATAGTTCTCAAACTTTTGCTGTAATTTTTTTTCCAAACTTTCTAAGTTATTATAATTAAATTTCAAAATCTAATTTAATTGACTAAATATTGATGTATCGTTGATGTAGAAATGATATGACATTTTCAATCATAATATTATCGCATCAGTTTTATATCAGCGACACATCAATACAAAAAACTCGACATAAGTATTAAATCATAATTTGATTTTAAAAAAATATGCGAATGAATAACACGACTTTCAATCAATTAACAGGCAGATAACATAAGAAGAGAAAAAAAAAAAGAAAAAAAAAAAGAATTTGACAACATCTTTTACTTCTTCCTCAGAACAAGTATTCATTTTCCAGTTAATGATTATTGGTTGCTGTTCATAGATGCTTGAATCTCTTCCAATGTTCAACCTGGTAGCCCGTTTGGTAATGAGATAAGATAGAATTAACTATTTCAGGAATAAGTATAAAGTACGAAATTAGTGTAAAAAAGTGTTTGGGATGATTTCAGGGATAATAGATTTTGCGTTTGGTATGAGAATGAGGAATAAAAGGAATAAAGAGTTTTAATTGAGGTAAATTATTTTTTTGCCCTCAAACTTTATTATGTAATAATGAGGTGAGAGATGGTGCCTCGGTAGACGTGGAAAGGTATTTAAGAAAAATATAAGAGGGTGATTGGAAAGAGTAAGAACACTAATTCTCATTTATTCTAGTTGTACCGGAACAAACTATACCAATAGATTCCTGATGCGTTTAGAAGAATAAGAGGAATATCCTTCCTATTTCCGGTTGTATACCGAATCCAAACCACAGCAAAAAAGAGAAATGTACCTGAAATAAAGAAAAGAAAAATTGCTATCAATTCAAAGCGAATAAAAAAAAAAAAAAAAAAAAAAAAAAAAAAAAAAAAAAAAAAAAAAAAAATTGGGTGCATATAAATCTTATGCTATTAGAGTTTTAAAGTGAACATATTTGTTTCTTACTAGATTTTATGTAAACTACCAAAAATAAAACATGTTTAACTCCTATAAAAAGTAGCCCAAATGATATTTACATGAAGTTTAAAGCCTTTAGAACTCAAAAACTCGAGTGAATTATACAATTATAACTTCAAAATTCTATCACAAAATCTTTTGATATTGTTGGAAAATTAGCATTTATTTATCTCTCGTACTAGTTAATTGAAGATTGAACACAATCATCGAAATTTTTGTCAAAGTAAATTCGGTATTTCATTTGCAGAGTAGAAATATTCGACAAATCGATTACCCGAAGAACTCCAACTCATGAGGAAATTGAAAGCATAGGATACGACCAACGAATCGAACCAGTTCACCAAAGTTACTAAACTTGCACCAATTCCTTTTATGTTGATAGGGAATATCTGCGATTAATCCGATTCAATATTATGATCCAAAGTTCTTGTTTTTTTTTTTTTGAGAGAAAGGCAGCATGCTGCCGCTTCATTCATTGTGAGGTTGAATTCAGCACAGGGGGGGCAACCAACTGTAAAGGCAGTGGGCCCAAAAAAAAAAAAAAAAAAAAAAAAAAAAAAAAAAAAAAAAAAAAACGGGATTAGGGACGGAATCTGGCCCAGTACGACCGAAAGAGCCTGATATCGCGGATGGTTTGGCTAAGGTGGCGGCTCTGATTCCACTTGAGCCAAAGTTCTTGTTTATTTCACTTATTTTTCTCACCTCTGACATCATTACCCGAGGAATTGCGCCCATTCCTATCCAAAAAAATCAATAAACCTGTTTCATATATTTGTGCAAAGTCAAATTCATTAAATAAGTAACATTTAATCCTTTTTATTTTCCTTGGTTTGCATTATATATCTCAGTATAATCACACATAACTGAGAAAATGGTCCAAATCATCTTAAATATTATCCACATTGATCATAAGATATAACTTTTCTTAAGATTATTTACTTACCAGTATTCCAATAAGAGCTAGTACTGGGTTCCAAGTTGCTTGAATTTTTAGACCCTGTTCTCATATATATATATATATATATATATATATATGTTGGATTATGTAAAATCATGTTTCGAGTCCATATGGATTTTGATCCAATCTTGTTCCTAAAAATTAGGGATGATTTAGGAATACATTAAAGATAATTCTTAAGAGGATATGGACGACGACTAGAAGTGATTTAAAAATTCGAATGGACGGTGGAGATCGTTTCCTATTAGAATTAGGTTTTTAGAGTTATATTAACTCTTGCGATTCATCTTTTATTTTTTAGAGCTTCATTGAAAAATTCTAATTGAGAGGAAAAACTTAGAGAGCCTCTGTGAGAGAGTTTCTTGTAATCCAATTTTACTCCTTATACTTTTGTGTCGTGGATTAATCGAATAACGCATTGAGATGGTCTTGCCCGTGGACGTAGGTTGACATATTGTTGGTCGAACCACGTAATTCTTGTGTCCTTACATTCCCTTATTTGTTTTATTTCTTTAGTTATTCTCGTGCTTGTAGAACGTGCTTGTTTTCTACAATCGTTTTCGATTACTTTTATCTACGAAAGATTCTGTTTCCGCTACGCTTGTGTGCTGTGTGGGTTGAGGTGTGCTCGGTAACCCCACGGCCGGTTCCCCTTCAATATATATATATATATATATATATATATATATATATATATATATATATATATATATAAACATATTTGTGATCAAATCCTTATTGGGTGAAAACAATAAAGAGCATGAAACATGCTTAAAGCATGATTTGTACCTTCAAATAGAATGATATAGCAGTTAGGAGAGACCCCAAAAGTAATCCTGAAGCAGAGACCTAAATCAAATTGATGAGGAGCTGTTTTTACTAGTTTAGATTTCTCATTTTACATAGCGATTTTCGATACGTAAAATAAGATAACTCGTCGCCTTTTTACCATTAAAAGAGGCCTTCTTCCACTTCTGTCCATCAAAAGTGCACCGAGAGCTGTTATCGGAATCTAAAATATCGTTTCCTATTAGAAATAACGTTTGAATAGAGCGACAAGAAACAACTAAAAGGCTTCCATTTGGTATTGATTCGCAAGCGGCGCGCATACTGACATAATCTTTTTGTACATGTAGTGTTCTCCCGCGACGCGCGCGCGCAAACACGCCACAAAATTGCTCCTAAATGGAGTCAGAACTATATATGAAATAGAGTAGACACTAATAAGTACCTGAATACATTCCATCAAAATGGTTCCAAGTTCTCCTGAGGGAAACCCTGTGATTGAGCTAAAAAAGTCAGTGTATTTGTTCCAACTATTGATAACTTGTCAATTAAGAATTTTCGATAATGTGAGCTATGACACCAGAAGCGTTTGGGAGAATAGGAAGGGTCGAGAGAGCACTCTAACAAAAAAACTTATCATACTGTCAGCTATTTGGTGGGTGGTATGGTGTATTAGGAATAAGGTGGCATTCCACAATATCTTGACTGATCCCTGCGTGCGGTCTCTGGGGCCAACAATTTAGGTGATTTGTGGGGGGAGTGTAGGGATCAGAAGAGTGGGTGACCTAGCTGAAAAATTTTTAGTGTTTTAAGGGTGGGGAGGATCTACTGTTACTTCAAATTTTTTTTTTTTTTTACGAGGTCGAGTTGTCTCACTGTTGTTGCTTAGTTCAATTACTTTATGAATAAAACGAATAATGTGCTATCTTTTTCTCAAAAAAAAAAAAAAGAATTTTTGATAATTGTTGCTTCACCTGCAGATACAAATATTTCACTCGCGTAAAATAAGATCCCATTTATCCCTCAAAATTGCTGGAACAACATTAAGCCAACTCCAACCTGAAACAATTACATGAAGGCAAAATTACATGTAGTTTCTTTTTCGCCATTTCTAAAGTTGAAAATATCATATATTTCTTTTTGTATATGAAAATGAATTTTCGAGACATGTTGTAAATTGACTCCTAAATGATATATAACCAAATATAGAAAATAATAATAATAATAATAATAATAATAATAATAATAATGACATTTTTGCAACTTTTTAACTCAAATTGTAAGTTATACTTACAATAACGGACTTGATGTATCTCCTTTGTAATAAATCCTGAATCCTAGCCGAGGGGAGGGTTTCAAGATCTTTTACAAATTGCTGCGAAGTTATTTGAATCATAACATTATCCTTTATATTACCGAAAAGAAACACAACATTAAAAATAGGCTGAATTACAGAAAATTTTCCTATCGATACTCACTTTTTCACTTTTCATAGTCGATAAATAAGTCACTAAAGTATTCTTTCTTTATCTCATAGTCGATGTCACGTGTGAGGGTATCGTCGGCGGAGACCTAGACCTCGCGGAGCTGAGAGGAACCGCTGTTCTAGAAAATGACAGGACGGAGGAGGTAGAGGAGGCGAGTGAGGAGTAGAAGAGCAAGGGGTAGCACCGTAGGATCGGAAGAGAGGAGGTGTGTAGAGGGGCCGGCAAACGAGCAAGGCGACGACGGATGACCATCCATGGAGGAGAGGGTCCGAGGGTATTTTGGATATAATAAAATAATATGATATAGGATATAGACAGGATCCCGACGGAACACTGACGGCGGGTGCCAAAGTGAACATTTCTTAATTTTCGAGGAGATCAAATATAAATTTTTAAAAGTCAGAAAGAAAAAGTGAAAAAACCGGTATCGACGGAAAGGTTTTTTTGTAGTTTTGAGAAAGAACTTTAATTTCTGCTGCTTCTTGAGAGATGTCAGCATCTTTTCCCCGAAGAAGACTTCGCAATGCAGCATCAAATTCCTCGTGGCGGCCAACTTTTGCCTGCGAAATTTAACAAACTCAGCATCCGAATCGAGACTTATTTCACTATTTTTGTACACTTCTTGTTATCTCGACATATACATGATCTTACCAGCCATCGAGGTGACTCCGAAGTTTCAATGTGCAGCTAAAAAGATCTTATAATACAGTGTCAGAAGTTTCATGTCAGGCTCAATTACCTGGTTGATTGTTGTAAGCCCTCCGCGAAGATTTGTAGGAGCTATTTCTGCTATAAAAACTGGTACCTGCAGCTCGAGAACATATTAATTTGTGATCAATGTAAGTAATGAAATACTTAATCTTTAAACAATGAGTATACCGCATAGGAAAAGAGTCCAGCTCCAAATCCCGTAAAGAATCGTCCAATTGTCCAGTGATATAGCACCCTAAGAACAATATTCCGAAACCACGTACAGTACGTATGAATGATTTCACAGAAGTTTGTATATGAATCTACTAGTAATTGACAAAGTTTAAGAACATATATACTTGGGTGAAGTAAATAGCAAACCATCCAATGATGCAAAAAATAGCTGATGTTATCACAGTAAGCGAAGCTACAGAAAAAGATTTAATGTGCTAGCTAGCTTAGGCTTTGGGAGATCAGTAATATTTGTTTCTTACTCCTTTACGACGCAGGAAATCAGCGATATATCCGCTTGCGACCGCTCCGATCATCGCACCAATCGTCAGTATGGAACCAAAAACTGAATACTGAAACAGAAGACAAATAGTACTGCGATATCGATCGAATTCAAAGCATCAGTAACACCTAATCAAATAGCTAGTGGTGCAGTTGCTCAATAATCGATTATTTGAGATCGAATTTACGTACTGATTAGTACTAAATATTTACAGTAGTATGTGCATTTTAAGACTTAATTTGGCGTAGTAATAAAGTTGCTTTACTATATATTTAAGTTTCGCGCGCGCTTCTGAACCACGGAAAATCCTTTTTTGTGTGCAGGTACAACAACATAAATTCGACTGACTATAAACCTTGCAGTTAATCTTCGCACTTCTCGACGCTTTTCTTTTGTAATTTCTATTCTTCTGCTCACAATTTCTTTCTGAAAAGACAGTAAAATATCAAAATGAGCACCAAATTGGCTTGGTAATTTCAGGATCTTTGTAACTAATAACAGATAACTAATAAATTAAAAGATTAGCTAGCCCATTTCACACAACCATGTCAAAGATTATAATGTGATTCCATTAAAATTGCATCTACACTAATTTAAAATTGCATGGATCACTACAAATTTGTGGACATCTCAGAGAACAACAAGGAAGAGGTTCCTCTATGCCTGTTGGGGAGTTTTTATTAGATAACTGTTAGAATTTATTTGTGATTTTGTGATTTTAAATTTGTTTTGACCTTTGGGCCTTTGGAGTGGTTCAATGTCAATGGGTTTTTTCAGGGAGCCCATATATTATCTCATTACAAATGTTTAATTTTACATTAAAAATTTATCATAATAGTAATTTATTTATTCTTTCATTCTCAAGTGAATTGTCGGAGAGAAGATAAGAGTTAGATCATCTCTAAAACACACGCACGCGCGCATGCCACGAGCCTGAGCCAGATCGGGAGGGCGGTGGCGCGCGCAGGGTCTTGGTTCGATTCATCTTTTATTTTTTCTTTTTATTCTGTTGACTTAATCTTATCTTAGAAAAGCCCTAATTAATATCAAATGAGATGGTGATGTGTATGTCAAAAAAAAAAAAAAATTAAAAAAAATGGTGGACATGGGTTATTAATTTATGCCTACATTGTGGGAGAGTGCTGTTGTGTCAAATAAAATAGTATTCTGTTATTTCGTGGTGGATGGTAAGAGGTGGGGTTGGACCTAGTCATATTCAAAGTGACGTAAAGTAAAGTTTGTTAGGCCCGATCACAACTGAAATTCATGAATATTATACATATATATTTTAAATAAATTTGTTTAGTATTTTTAATATCTAAATTTTTTAAATTAATAATATCAATGATTAGTCCTAACTATCCACAACATTGCCAGAACACAGCCATTTAAAAAATACTACATGATGGTTTTTGTCCTTGCCTTGCTTGGACCACATGAAACTTGATTTTGTGGGGAATTTTTTTAAAAAAAATAGATGACTTAGAGGAATAATAATTAAAAAACTGTCAAGTAGGTAGATAATTGAAAAGCCCCCATCCCCCAAACCTAAACTTTAGATATTATCCAACTTATCATGTTCACATTTCAACATCATAAATATTCTGCAATAGATGTCACATCATAAAAAAAAAAAAAATGAAAGATTTATTTAAAAAAAGATAAAAAGTCAAGGAAATAATTCAAATTATCTGGAAAAATCATGATCTATATATAAATTACCATATAAAAAAAGTTGCTACAACACATATTTCTCTAGGAGGAGATACAAAAGCTATGTACAGAGTTTTTATTAAGCATTACAACAGTTGTTTCAGCAGGTCACACTAAGAGTTGTAAATTAGAACCCCAGATTCGTCGAAAAAACGGAGGGAGCGTGGCCGCGGTGAATCCTCGTCTATGGGTCCGAATCGGTCCCCGAAGCTTCCCATCGAGCGATGTAGCCGTCCCATGAGGAGCTGACGAGCGACGGATGGTATGGATGCCAGCTGCAGTCCCTTATGACCGAATCGTGCCACGATAGCTTCGCGGCTACTTTTCCAGTTACCTGACAGAAATCAATGCAAAAGTAAGATAAATTATCGATCAGAAGACGGCAGAACGACTTCTTCTGTATTTGAGAAGCAGAAGTCAGGTTTTTAACAACTAATGAGTTTGGAGCAGCTTCTGCTAGTAATGGAAAAGGCTTTTAAAAGTTTCTTCGACCAACTAAACACAAAAAGCACTTCTGTCGCAAGCTTCAACGGGACAGACAGATTCAAAGGCCCGTCAGAATCGATTAAGGATTGTAAACATAAAAACACGACAAATTTTGATGGAGATGAATTGGAAAAAGGTTTAGGAATTGTGTCTATTTTAACATAATATAAAGAGGGGCGTAATTGAGATTCATACCACTTCATAAATGTAAACGCACTTGTCGGCAGATCCCGTGTAGATGTACTTCTGACCCGTGCTGTCACAAATGATCGCGACAGCGATATAATCAGATGAAAATTGTACACTTGCAACATATACAAACTTCAATCGCGTTACGATTCAAAGAAAATAATGATAATGAAAATGATGGCACTCACGAATGTGCGGGCGAGAAATAGCAGCGAATAAGCGTTTTCAAGACGGAGTGACCTTTGAATGTCGCCAAAGACTGATCATGGGGATGTTTATAGTAACCGGCTTCCGGTGGGTACGGCATCCATCTGTAATCCCACTTGTATTTTTTCGGAATTGCACTGCATTCGATCGCGAGCCAACAAATACGGATCAACGGAATATGAATATATGAAAAATACAATCGAATTCTCAATAGAGCGCGATTACAGTTCTTAGAATTGGATACATATTACATAGAGGCAATAAATCTTTTTGAGAACATATATAAAAAGTCCGTGCAAAGAGCATAATAAAATCAAGAATAAAATTAGAACCTTGGAAAAAAAAAAAAAAAGAAGAACAGCATCACTCACTGTTTACAGGTGGAGGACATTTTCCTGATGTCCCAAAGTTTGATGGTCTGATCCTTGCAGTTGGAGATGAAATAGCGACCGTCTCCGCGACTGTCGATGAATGTGATCCCATCCATATGACCTGTCAGTACCCCAGCTGGTTTTTCTCCTGTAAAGCATCGTCTGTCCCAAACCTAAATGTTCCGTGAGCAACAAAATATAAGCGAAGAACGCTATCTCTAAACGCGCGTTTTCGAATTTAGTCGCATAAATTTGCATCTAACAAACACCCATGAGCGGCACTTTTGATATACTGATGACCGAGGAGTAGCTCACCTTACAGAGCGCATCATCGCTTCCAGAATATAAGACATGTCCAGTTTCATCAGCGAAGGTGACTACATTGACGTCGGCCTTGGAGAAACAACAAATAAATTGTATTTTCGTATTATAACATACAAATATTGAGAGACGCACAAAAATTTCTTACAAATGACACTCAGAAAGAAACTAAAAAAATCCAAGTACATGCAGAGAAAAGGTCTAAGGTTATTTTGTAACTTTTAAGGCGGCTTCGAATAACTACGACGAGAATATATAGCATCCTATGCACTACAAGATAGGTGCAACCGAGAATCGACTATTCCATTGCGACATTACTAAAATAAAATGGGACTGCATAAATGAATCAAAGCAACTCGTGCAGACGATAAAGAAAGAAAATCACAAGAACAACTATAAACTAAAAAGTGCGGCTATTTAATAAATTCGGATGCTGTGTCCATACCTTGTGAGCTGGAATGCACATTGCCAGTTTATTTGCTACGAGATCGTAAGCATATATGCAATTATTGTTGCTCCCAGCAACAAGCTCTCGTCCGTCGGTCGAAAAGTGTACAGAGAATATTCCAAAGGAGTATTCATTATCAGCTGGGTCGGAGAAGTCCAAGGCCTCGTGAATCTCCTGCATCATGGAACAAGATTCATAACTCGACGATAAACGAAGAGCATGTTTTACTTGCGCCTCATCTCAATGCTGTTCAAAAAGTGGAGAGCCAGAAATATAATAATGAGAAAATCCACCATGAGGCCAGTTTTACGTACAGTAACATTAGCGCGAGAATCTGCCGCACCGCCCCGCGCATTCACTATGTGAACAATAGGCGACAAACTACTGTAAACCTGCGACAGAATCGATCAAACTTGGTTAAGTGCACAATTATGAAAGCATTAGAGCGCAAAAAATGAAAATCCTCAATGTCTTTAGATGAAACTTGCATTACATAGTAGTTCCCAAATTAGTCCATTTTGAGACGAATAGATTGTTCGCAACATTTATTTAAATTTGAAAGCAAACTCCCATCCATAATCAAACTACGGCCACTGAACTGCATGTCAGACTCACAAGATATCGCTGATCGGGTGACAGAGAAGTGTCGGTAATTGTCCATTGCAAACTCCGGGCGCTAATGTCTTTCTGCACTTCCCATCCATTGTCCACATCGTATATCTTGATGCGGCTGCCCTACGTAGCATCAATCGAACAGACGAGTAAATTAGCACCGTTTAATAAGATGATGACAAATATTTTTCCATCCAAAACCAATCTACAACTTACCTGAAAACCTGCGACGAATAGTGAGCCATCGGCAGAGAATTGTGAAACATAAGCTTCACTATCCATGCTGTCCATGCAATGCGGGCCTTTGACGGGCAAGTAATGACCGAGAATATAGGCGCGATCAGCTAAAGAGAACCTCCCTGTCCGGGAGCAATTAGCTTCCCTCCCCGACAGCATCTTAAAGGCTGAGATCGGCATCTTGCGGCCGGTGCGTATGGCTCTCCGGTAATTCTCACATGGTTCCGATCTAAGCCTAGTGAGGTGAGATATTTCACCACTGATAACAAATGCTTCTTCCTCGCGAGTACCTCTGCGGCTCGACTGCCGCCGCGGGCGCATGCTGAACATGAATTTGCTTACTCAAAACTACTTATCCTGCATCCTTATTCGAAAAATCGGCGGCAACTATATATGCTTCCTGAAATTCATAACTTTAATTACTCACAAATTCTAACATATCCTATTTGTTAATTATATCCGGTAACAATCAAGGATTTAAGTGTCGTGGCACAGAGTCGTACCGAAATCTTACCGGCATGGTATGGCACGGTGCGTACTCTATAATGCCGATAAGTGTCGGTCACAAAAAATACATGTGTGCCGATACATAATGGCGTAAAATGTTTATTTTCTTTAGCAATAAAATTTTCTAATTGCTTATTATATATCTTTATCAAATTTTTACTTAGTTAATTTAAAAAAAAAAAACGGAACTGTATCGTATCGGTATTTTATTGACACAATACGGCACGATGGATACGAACTAATATGAATATTTAAATTCTTGATAACAATTAATAGATAAAAAAACAACAACATGTAAAAATCTAATTCTTTTGAATTAAGTGCTTTTAGTCAAAAAAAATAAAAAATAAAAAAAGGAGGATTTTCCCAAATACATTGATGATTTTACAGAATTAAATTACTTTACACACTTTTTAGCAAATAAATCTGGACCAATTAACATGTAATAAATAATACAGAGCCACTAAATTTGACAAATTTTCTTACTTAAATAAGTAAGAGAAATTCAAATTTAAAAAATTTGAAGTTGAGTAAAATCAAAATCAAAACTTTTAGAAAGTTCAAGTATCTAATTCTACAGTTCATATAAGATATCATTGAAATAAATAAAGCACCAGATCTAACACAGCAATAAGAACAAACATCATAGCAAAATAAGTAATCTAAACAATAAATCTCAAGTCAAAAATTTCAACTAATAATTTGGTGTAGTTCATACTTTATAAATATCTTCACAGATCACAAAAAAAAAAAAAAAAAAAAAAAAAAAAAAAAAAAAAAAAAAAACCCAATTTTACAAGAATTTCTTTGCAAAGCTGCTACTTCAAATCACCAAAATATTGGTGAAAAAACAGGGGGGTTTTCTCAAAAAAAAAAAAAAAACCAATATTTTCATCAAAGGGGGGTGAAAAAGTGAGAAAAGAATTATAAAAATACCAAATTGCTTGCCTCAAATGATAGCTTTGTAGTTGAATTTATGAACTCCTCAAATATAGAGAGAGAGAGAGAGAGAGAGAGAGAGAGAGAGAGAGAGAGAGAGAGAGGGGAAGGGATTGGGAAAAATGGTGGAGAGAGAAATGGAATGGCCATCTAAATAGTTTTATGGAAAGAATAGGAAAATGCATGGAGACCCTGTCACTTATTCGTTATTTAAAATAGCCCCACTAGTTTATAATAACACCCCAATGCTAACGAAAAATGTGTAAGGAGGCCCTGTCACTTATTCGTTATTTAAAATAGCACCTCAAGTTTAATTTTTTAAAAGTTTTTTATTTCAGTCTGTTTTAAATTTGATGATTTACTAATAAATTTGACAAAGTTTTCTATTTATGAATCCGTTTCAGAATATGCAGCAGTTGAGGGGGTCTACATACATTTTTCATCTTTTCAAGGCGACTTTTCCAAGAGGTTTTATTCTTTACTACGACGGGTCATTGAAAGGAGCCGCGTGTCCGTGTACTGCTCTACGAGACACGTGTCGAGTTAGGAGGCGTGTATTTTCTGTCGGATGATTGTTGAGCGGGTAGGATCTCCCAAACGGTTGGACCCCTGTCCTGCACCGGAAGGAGTTGTTTATTGAATTAGATCACAGCTTACGACATAAAAAGAGAGACCGCGTGTGCAAAAAAAAAAGCAATTGTGTGGACCAAGTTTACCACGTCATCAATAGACCGCAACTTTTTTTTAAGGGTAATTACTTAGTTTTTTCTTTTTTTTTTTGGAAAAAACTAGATGTACACCCCTTGTACATCTTACACCCCACTCCATTCTGGGGTAAGGTGAATTTCACCTGTCACATAATGGGTGAAATGGTGTAAGATGTACCCCCAAGGGAGTGTATAAGTAGCAACCCTTTTTTTTTTATTTACTCTTATTGGAAGCTAATATTCAAAATATCTTTTTTATGTTTTAATTTTTTTAAAAAATTATGTTTAGAGATAGATTCACCGTTATATTTATAAAATTATTTTTTTTTCTTTTCAAATATATTCTTATATCATTATAATTTTATTTTTATTTGTCCTTAAGTTAGGGTAAAACAAATATTTTGATCTTTTTCTTTTTAAATATATTCTTTTAGTGTCATCAATTTTTCTTATTGTCCTTAGGGACGAAAAAATATTTTGGCCTTTTTTCTAACTTTAGTAATAATTTAACTATAGTTTTGAATATAATTATTAAAATTAAAAAAATTGACGGCTTTAAATTTAGGTATGGATTTTGTCCCTATTCATCTATATCCGACCCAAATTCGGATTATATATTTTGAAATCTGAATAATTTGTGACAGGACTAATAAATGTTTGTGACAGGACTAATTAATTTTATATTATATAATATATATAAATGTTTGAGTTATATTTGCACTTGTATTTTAAAATTTTAAATTTTAATATTATATATATTTTGAAATATAATAAAAAATAATAATTTGTGACATCCTAATAGTCTCACATTGGATGGTAATGTAATTATGATTGAGTATATAAGAGATATAAATACTAGTAATTATAACTGAGCTTAAACATTTTGGACTGTGGTTTGAGCCCGACAAAATATTATTGCTAGGGGACCAGATCGTTACATTTGGTATCAAAGCCAATCATCAGCCGGAAGTGTGCGACGAGTTTCGGTTGAGCCTGGCTCTAAATGACAGGACTAGCGAGATAAGTTTCACATCGCCGTGTGATCTTGGGCTCTTAAACGGGAGTGACACCCCAGCCACCGGAAGTGTGTGATGAGTCTCTACTGAGTTTGGGTCTAAATGACAGGACTAACAATATAAAGGCTCTTAAACGGGAGTGACACTCCAGCCGCCGAAAGTGTGTGACGAGTCTCTGCTGAGCCTGGGTCTAGATGATAGGACTAGCAAGGCAATGTGAAGTCTAGATAACAGGACTAGCAAGATAATGTAAAGCCGAAAGTGTGTGACGAGTCTCTGCTGAGCCTGGGTCTAGAATGATAGGACTAGCAAGGCGATGTGAAGTCTAGATGACAGTACTAGCAAGATAAGTTTCACATCGCCTGATGATATTAAGCTCTTAAACGGGAGTGACACCCCAATAGGAAATCTCGAAAGAGCTAAGAGCTCTTAAACGGGAGTGACACCCCAATAGGAAATCTCGAAAGAGCTAAGAGCTCTTAAACGGGAGTGGCACCCCAATAGGAAATCTCACATCGAATGGAAATGAAATTCGAAAGAAACACCCCAATATGGCTAGCCTCACTCCCGCCGCCGGAAGTGTGTGACGAGTCTCTGCTGAGCCTGGGTCTAGATGATAGGACTAGCAAGGCGATGTGAAGTCTAGATAACAGGACTAGCAAGATAATGTGAAGCCGGAAGTGTGTGACGAGTCTCTGCTGAGCCTAGGTCTAGATGATAGGACTAGCAAGGCGATGTGAAGTCTAGATGACAGGACTAGCAAGGCGATGTGAAGTCTAGATGACAGGACTAGCAAGATAAGTTCCATATCGCCTGATGATATTAAGCTCTTAAACGGGAGTGACACCCCAATAGGAAATCTCACATCGAATAGAAATGAAATTCGAAAGAGCTCTTAAACGGGAGTGGCACCCCAATAGGAAATCTCACATCGAATGGAAATGAAATTCGAAAGAAACACCCCAATATGGCCCCAATAGGAAATCTCACATCGAATGGAAATGAAATTCGAAAGAAACACCCCAATATGGCTAGCGATCTTGGGCTGTGTGTAAAGATGTCAGACCTAAACGACCGGACTTAAACATTTTAAACTGTGATTTGGGCCCAGCAAATTATTATTATTAGTCGGTTGGATCGTTACATAATTATTTCGAATTCGGATTTGAATTCGAATTTCGGTTGGAATATAAATTTTCAAAATTTATCGAGTTCGAATTTCATATTTGGATTCAGGTTTTAAAAATTTTGCCCCCGAATCCGACCGTTGGCATCCATATTTTTAACAAAAGCAATGCTGCATGTACACCCCAAAAGAAGTGTATATTCTATACTTCATTCATCTAAGAATGAAATTTTTTTAAAGATCTTTCAAGTAATCTCTCACCACCCTTCCACCTATTCAATGGGTGGGATATGAATGTACACCTCACGAGACCCAGGCTCAAATTATAAGGTGTGTGATATTTTTATAATTTATTAGAAATTTTAGATAGGCTCAAAATTTTTTATATTGAGCTAATTTCAGAGTTGATTTTGCCCGTTGACACTACAACAAAACTATATTATAGCGACAATTTTAAGTATTGCTAAAAACTAAAAAAAAAATGCTGCTGGAAAAAATACCGACACTTATCATTAGTGTCGCTATATGTGTCGTCGCTAAGGTGTATAGCGACACATTATTATAATGTGTCCCAAAAATGTGTCCCTATAATTTAATTTTGGATATAGATGGACTATAAATGGAATACTTATAAAAATATCACAAATATATATTCCTATAATCTAATTTTGTTGTAGTGTGAATTTTGTACGTAGTGAGATGTTTGGATAGATTTTATAAAATTTTGAGTTTCACTGTGAAGATCTCTCTCTAATGATAGTTGCTAGCAAGAAAGGTGAAGTGAAAAATATTAAAAAATAATTTTAAGTCTTGTTTAATTAAAATGCCTTATTTATTTATCAAAATAGTATTTTTATTTGTATTTATTTTTAGCTATATATAAAAAAAAAAATCTATTTTTGTTTTCTATAGATATCTAACGTGAAGTTTGCCTTAGTTAAGTTGTTTTGAGAAATCGAATGAGAATTTTTCTTATGTTAGATTATTTTGATATTATAAAATAAATAATACTGCAACAATAGGAATAATATATATATATATATATATATATATATATATATATATATATATATATATATATATATATATATATATATATATATATATATAGAGTTGGGCTAGAATGCTATTGATAGTACCAACTCAACTTTGCCACCCATTTTGTAGCCATTGGATCGCATTGAGATCCGTGTAGCTCTTTAATGAAAAAAAAGAGAAAAGAAAAAGTAAAAAGAAAAAGTAACAAGTAAAAAGTTTTTCTTTTTAATTAAAGGGTTTGCACGAATCTCAATACAATCCAATGGCTACAAAATGGGTGGCAAAGTTGGGTTGGTGCTATCAATAGCATTCCAGCCCATATATATATATATATATATATATATATATATATATATATATATATATATATATATATATATATATATATATATATATATATATATATATAGGAAAATGCTATGTGTACACCCCTTTCGAGGTGTACATCATACACCCCACCCATCTAAGGGTGGGGGTGTGATGATGGGTCACTTGATGTGACCCGTAAAAACTATCGCCACCATTAAAATGGTGAAGGTGTATGATGTACACCCCTTCGGGGTGTACAGGTAGCATTGCTCATATATATATATATATATATATATATATATATATATAGAGAGAGAGAGAGAGAGAGAGAGAGAGAGAGAGTAGGGCTTGTGCTTTTGAATATAAAGTAGAGTTTATATATTTTCAAAATTATAAGTCTAAATATACTTGTGAATTTTTTATTTTTAAATTTGTATTGAGATTTGTGCTATTGTAAAGTCAACTAAAGATAGAAAAAGAAAAAATAAATAGCACAAATCTCAATATAAATTTAATAATAAAAAATTCATAAATATATTTGGACTTGTAATTTTGAAAATATATAAGCCCTATTCTCGCTCTCTCTCTCTCTCTATATATATAAGGGATAATTGTCTGTGTATCCCTGAAATATAAAGAAATATTTGATTTACCCCTCTTATTTTTTTCTTTCCAATATACCCTTCATACGTTCCACCGTTATTAAAAATATCCCTACCGTTTTCCTTTGTTAAGTTAACTAGGGTTAAACTAGAGTTAAATAATAATCGGAGTTGAAAACTATCAGATATACCTATTTTGCCCAGGTTTAGGGTTTGGGGTTTAGGGTTTAGAATTTTTTAGGATTTTAGGGTTTAGGGTTTATGGTTTTTTAGGGTTCTAGGGTTTAGGGTTTAGGGTTTAGGGTTTTTTAGGGTTTTAGGGTTTAGGGTTTAGGGTTTTAGGGTTTAGGGTTTAGGGTTTTAGGGTTTTAGGGTTTAGGGGTTTAGGGTTTTATGGTTTAGGGTATATTTGAAAGGGCAAAATAGTAATTACACACAGATAACGGTAGTTTCAAACGGTACACTAACAGAGTTTAACTTTAGAGGTATTTTGGAAAGAAGTTGGAACGTAAGAAGGGTAGTTTTAATATTAGCCTTCTAAGAGGGGTAAATCTGAAAACAAGGAAATTTTTAGGGATATGTAGGAAATTGCCCCTATATATAATTAGGCTAGAATATTATCGATAGCACCAAGCCATTGGTGCTATCAAGTTTTTAGCCGTTGGATGAAAAAATATGCGGTTGGAATTATAGTGGTCCCCTAGGGTTTACTAGGTAGTTGGTTGAATAGTAAAAATTTTAGGGGACCACTATAATCCAAACCACATATCTTTTCATCCAACGGCTGAAAATTTGATAGCATCTATTATTTCGTGCTATCGATAATATTCTAGCCGTACTCATATATATATATATATATATATATATATATATATGATAAGTTGGTAGGTATTGTAAATTTGCAATCCAATAAAACATTGGGAAAAAAAAACTAGAATTAATGTAAAAAATACGGTATTTTATCCGAACAATAAAAACTAGAATAAATATTATGGAGTATTCAAAATTTTATACGAATCTATTATAAGAGAATATCAAACTTTGTTTTTAATTCCTTTAATTGCCAAATAGGCTTTTAGTCTTGGAGCTTTAATTTGTAGTAATTACTGATTCGAATTTGTTAGATTATTACAATCAAGTCTTATATTGTAATTTAATAGAGCAAATAATAACGTGCCGTTAATATAAAAATAATGTGACATTAAGTATAGTAATTCAATTTACTTGAATAAATTATGAAGTGATATATATATGGAAAATGCTACTTGTACACCCGTAAGGGGTGTACATCTCACACCCCCACCCATCTAAGAGTGGGGGTGTGATGATGGGTCACTTGATGTGACCTGTAAAAAACATCACCACCATTAAAAATGTGGAGATGTAGGATATACACCCCTTCGGGGTGTACATGTAGCATTACTCTATATATATATATATAGTAGTAGTATTATAATAGATGATGCAATATTTATTAATATATTTTGTCACTTTCACATTATCATCAATATATTAATATTTAGTCATTTTAAATTGGAGGATAGAATTTGATTGTAATAATTAAGCTAGAAATTATCACAAATTAAATTTTAAAAATTAAATTATCTCGCGCATTATGATTTGAAAATTAAAAGTGTAATTTATTTAATATTTTATTTTTAAAAAATAATTTAAAAGTCTAATATGCTATGAAAATTTAAAGTGTAATTTATTTAATATTTTATTTTTAAAAAATAATTTAAAAGTCTAATATGCTATTCAATTTTGAATATCTGACCACATTATTCAACCAAATACTACAAAACTTTCTCAGTAAATCAAAAAGATTGCGCCAAATAAGATATCAATGTACCAAAATAAGTGAAGATAAGGATCAACTAGTTTAGCCACTGGGACCATACATAATTGATTTGACATAAATTGTGTAGTTCGTGTTTGATTTAGATATAAGTTAGAACTGTTTATTTTAGAAATAGATATAAGTTCAGAAACAAACAAGAATAATATTAATTTTAAGTTTTTAATAAAAATTAAGTTGTTTATGAAAATAAAATAAAATAAAGTATTTGAATAATTAGATTGGAATAGTAAAAATGAGAGTAATTATAATTTTAAAATAATAATATTTTATTTAATTAATTAATATAAAAAATATTAATTAAATAATAATTTAATTTATTTAATTAATTATTGCTAAATAATTCTAAATATTAATTGATAAAATAATTAACATATGATTAATAAATAATTTAATAAATTAATAAATTAATTAGTTTATTATTTGATATTTAAATAATTAGTTAATAAAATAATTAGATTAGTCAAAATATTAAATTAATTAAAGAGTTAACCTAATAATTAAAATTATATTTATTTTAATTAAGTTTATTCTCAAGTGGAAATAAACTTGTTTTAGAAAAAAGACGGGAGCAGTAGTTCCAGCCAAGGGTGTCAATAAGCCGGATATGATCGAGGTCGTGTTCAGCTTGTTTAATAAACGAGCCAAACACGAGCTGACTCATTAAAATATCGAGCTGAAAAGGCCAGCTCGTATTCGGCTCGTTAATAAACGAGCCGAGCTGCCTTGCAAACAATAAGTTAGATTTTCAATCCCACTATTAGATAAAAAGTTGAAAGGAGTTAGAAAATTACAATCTTAATTTAATAATTAAAATTCACAAATGATGTGTTTCTGTTGTAATATTTTTGGTCATTAAATCAATTTTAGCAGTATTTGGATCATATACAATGATGGATTTTATAAATCATATAATCATATTATCCAATGACCAAAAAGATAGTTTCAAGAGTTAAATATATTTTTTTTTTTTTGATACTTTTAAAAACATTCCAGCTGAGTATAGATAAATAGATCTATTTATAATTGAATTTGACTTTATATTTAAGTTGAGCTAAAAATTAATATTATATATATATAATTATAATTAATATATATAAATTATATAAATATAAAATATATGTTATCGAGCTAAACACGAGCGAGCTGACCCAGTTCGTGTTCGGCTCGTTTATTAAACGAGCTGAAAAATTCGACTCATGTTCGACTCGTTGACTAAACGAGAGATTCGATCTCGAGCTCATTTCGAGCCGAACACGAACTGGCTCGAGAACAGCGAACTGGATTACCACCCCTAGTTTCAGCTTTATGCCAGCTTATTTTATAAAGATGAGAACAGTAGTTCTCATTCAAACTAAACGCGTTTGAAAAATAAGACCGTAATAAAACCTTTTCAAATTTTATTTTCGAAACAAATACTGCGTCGGTGAAGTTAGGATAGAAGGAAGAAATGATCACCTTCGCGGTTAAATTCGACTTCAATAACAACCATCAAGGCAGAAGTCAGCATCTAACAATTACTTAATTATTATTATTATTATTATTATTATTATTATTATTATATATATATATATATATATATATATATATATATATATATATATATATATATATATATATATATATATATATATATAGCCCAGTTAGTACCCAAAGTTCTAAGCTTGAACTTTGGGTACTAACTGGGCTATATTATATATATATATATATATATATATATATATATATATATATATATTAAGTAGCCAACTACCGACTTTGTTCGTTATTTTTTATTTTTTTTATTTTTTTCTTAAATGAACTTAGCTAAAAAAAATTATATATTAAGTAGGTTTCAAGCTTAGAACTTTGGGTACTAACTGGGCTAGATCCGAACCCGGCCATTTTTGGACCGCATCCACATTCCACAACCCAAAAATATCGGCCCGAATTGGGCCGGTCTGAACCCGGTCCGGTCCGCCTAAAACCCTAGGGCGGTATTTACCCTCTCTCGTCTTCGCGTGTGCTCTGCTCTCTCCCTTCGTCGTCTCCGTCTTCGTCTTCGTAGTAGTAGTACTAGAGAGAGAGAGAGAGAGAGAGAGAGAGAGAGAGAGGGGGGAGGAGAGAGAGTGGTGAGGATGGGGAAGGGGTCGAGGCGGAGGGGGAAGAAGGCGTGGAGGACGAAGATAAGCACGGAGGACATCGATGACTACTTCGAGAAGGCCACCAAGGATGCCCTAAGCGGCGCCGCCGCGGCGCTCCCGTCGCTCCCCTCCGACTCCCTCTTCTACGTCGACAAATCCAAAGGTATGCTACTCGTGACCCCCACCCCCCGCCTTTTTTTTTCCCCCACTGTTGGATCGATTCTTTGGTGTTGTTTGATGCTCGCGATGTCGAATCATGTGGTGGTTCGAACTAATTTGATCGATACTGCGGGGAATTGTTCGAAATCGTGGGGAAAAGAGGGGTTTTGATGTTGTTTTAGTGGCTGAGATCTGAAATTGTGGCTTTGATTTGGTGCATGCATGATGCTTGTGGAAAGAACGTAGTAAAAACGCAATCTTTGGTGAGGGTAGGATATGGAAGAGCTATTGTGGCTAAAGAGGGAACACAAGAAGTTTCTGGTATCATAACTAATACTTGTGTTAGGGTTTGTTGCACATTACTCGCTAGCAGGGTACTAATCTACAAAATTAGTCCAAAGCAGCAAACTTTTGGATTAGATGTTACCGAGAAAGAGGTTATCAGTTACATGTGCAAAATGAGCTTTTTAAAGAAAGAGAAGGTAGAACAAAATCATACGAAACCAAAGAGTTTACTTTGTTAGAATGTATTTTTCTATGGATATGGAAATTGCTCATTTGCAGTTGCATAATATACTTAAAGCTAGTTAGTTGTTTTTGTCAAGACATATATTGCATACCTCTAAAGAGTAGGCCTATCCTAGATTAGTTGTCAGCGACGAAATGCTTGATAGACCTTAAATTGAATGAGGAAATTGCTCGAGATAGAGCTAAATGATGGAAAAGGATTTCATAATTAAATCCCAAATAGTTGGGTTTAAGCCTTTGGTACTGTCGCTATTTAAAATGTTCGTTTGCGGAATTTAGTTTATGGAATTTATTATGAATATTTCCTAACTTTATAGTAACTTACGTAGATATTCCCATCAAACGGAAGATTGAAAAGCAAAGGGAAAAAGTTCTTAATTATGAGAGGATATTCCAGACAAATCCTTATGTGCAACCAATCCCATCATCAACTTTGAAAAAGTCAAAGAAGAAACGAAAAGAAGCTTTGAAAGCAAAATCCGATGTTGAAAATGTTTCCAAGGTAGTTGTTCATCAGTTAAATTTAAGCTTCATATTTTACGCTAGAACTTTCCTTTAAATAGTTACTCTTTAAGTCAAGTTTAACTTAGCTATGAAATTCTACCACCTGGTGGGATGCTTTCAGGCAGATGATTCGGCTTTGATGCCTCTTGATATATGGGACGAGAAAGGTTCTTCCATCTCTTACCTATTCTTCAAAATTTTTAAATAATAAGTGTATGTAGATTTAACATTCATCCTTTTCCTTTCAAACCTTGCAGGTGAAACAAATGCCAGGGCTAAAAAGGTGATGCACATGCACTACCATAGTTTCTATTAAACCTTATGTTCGAATTTTGAATATGATTGAAATTTGAATTTAAGTTATTTATGAGGTAGTATGCTGTCCACAGAACTGACATGTAAACTTTCACAAGTAAGAGTGTTTAATTCTTTATGCTGAATCTTATTTTGTGAAATTAATTATGCATTATCAAGATAAAATATAAGAAAAGGTTAGCAGCTCTATTTTGCGATGATAATATCAGAACCTGCGTACAGCTCAAGTCCTGCTACTCAAAGCAGCTTCATGTTCTTCTGATTTCAGAAGAAGCAGAAAAGCATGATCTACTTATTTCTGTCCTAGTGGCGGCTACTGATTCAAAACAAATGGAACTAAGGAAAAAAGAGACACAGGTAGATCGTAGATATTGCTATTCGGGTCATTTGCGTGTCAAGACAATACTGTGGAATCTACCTATTACAGTCCACTATTCTGCTTAAGAAAGGAATCTAGAGAAACCATGTTTCTTTGCTTATTTTAGCGCTGGCTGTTGGTCTGAGGTTCAATTTGGCATTCATGTGTTTTAAACTTTGGCCTGAGAATTATTATAGGTGTCAAATTACTGCTTTGGTAAATTATTTCAATAATCATTGCTCTCATGATTTAATGGATTACCTTACAGAGGACGGCTACTATTATTCCTGCTGTTGAAGTGGAGCCACCAGGATGTTCATTTAATCCTCCATTTGAAGCTCATCAGGTTTCTCTCTTATATCACAAGTACTCATGTTTTCAGTCCATGCTTGTTGCTGACCTGAGGCTGGTTAATTGTTGAGCTGTTTTTACTGATTTAACTAGGTTGTAATGAATGGGAAATTTTAATGCTTGCTTGGAATGTAGGATTCACTAGCCCAAGCTGTGGCCGATGAGATGCAAAAGGTCTACAAAAAGGAATTGGGACCTCAACCTGTGCCCCTTGAGGTTGCTGGTGAAATAGTGACTGAAGAAGAGGCAAGTATTACCAGTTCATTTCTATGATGTCGATGACATCAGTGATAAAGTACACCCATTGTAAGAATCTATTGCATGTGAACATGCAGTTTTACTTTGAGGGGATGAATTAATGCAGTGTTTGCTCAGATTGTTAGATTTAAATAAGTACATGTAGAACTCCTGAAGTATCAGCTCAGTCCGAATACCTGATTTTTCTACTATGTCTATTACATCAGTTGGTACTGCATTTTATCACTGGCGATTTTCTGTGTAATCATTCTCATATATTTGCACCTTCTATCGTGCAGAAGTATTTTCTAGATGCAGATGTTGGAAGTGAAGATGATGTGGAAGATGATTCAGGTCATGTTGGTGATGACTTAGCAGCACAAAGGTCAGTGTTGGTGCAAACTTGTTAATGTTGCCGTTATTGTTATTTTTGCAGTGTCTTCCTACTTTTTAACTGCAATATTTTAGGACTCGACTGCCAGAAATTTCTAGTTTGGTACATAAAACATGAAGTGTGTTCTTATATGTGATAGTAAGCATCTTTTAATTAGAGTTTCTACTTGGCTCCAATTAACCGGTAAGTGCAGTTATAATTCTTATGGAGCTGACTTATCGTTGTATATGTGATATTACGTGATTACAGTTTACATGCTTTTTAAGTTTTGTCCTCCAACTTAGATAAACAATGTTGTCCAATTTTTCGGGTGCAGAAATTCCAAAACAAAGAGGGTGACACGAGTAGAACTAAATCGAAGAGCCAGGCGGAAGGAGCAGCTGAAAGCAGAAGAAGAAGCAAAAAAGCAGGAGAATCTTTCCAAGGAAATTGACAGGTACTTTCCTGTGTTGCATCCTCATGATATTGAGGTATTATGGTGATTTTTAGAGTTTATCCTTAAAATATTATGCTTAATTGTTGTAGTTTGCCGGATATAATGAAAGAGATAGCTAAAGAGGACAAGGAAAAGGAGAGAAGACATATGAGACGTATTGTAGCTAAGCAAGAAAGACGAAAATCTGTTCCACCTCGTTTGGGCAAACACAAGTAATTTACATAACTTGGTATACAGTTGCTGTTCATTAATTCACTATTTGCTTATTAAAGTATGCATGTCCAATTATACGTCTAGTGCTCTGCACCTAATATGCTATTGAAATAATTGTTGGAACAATCGCTCTCTCTCTCTCTCTCTCTCGCTCTCTCGCGCGTGCACAGAGTTGTCCTTCACCAAAGGAGGCCCTGTAGTTTTGAGAGATAAATTTTCCTTTCTAGTAACTTTCTGGAAGGGTACGAGAGTAGTAGATCTGTTTGATGGATATAAGTCGGCAAGCTACTGATTTTGAGGGGTATGCTGCTGCTTGACCAATTATGCACAGCTAAGCAGTTGTAGTTTTCTGAGCTGTAGCTGAAGGTCCGTACTGCTGCCAGGTTGGATCAAATAGCATGGTAGACACATATGAGCAGGTTCTGCCTTGTCTAGTCCAAATGTAGCGCAGCTGAGATCTGAGATTTCTATATATCACAAATAAATTTGATTCCTAGCTATATCAATTACTTCATTAAAAACTCTTTTGAGAGAATGATAGCACGCTATCGCTTCATTCATTTTTTTTAAGAATAAACTTAGCTGAAAGTGTGAAGCAATTAGATTTCGAATTTGGACCTCGGGTACTACTAATCTTTAAATCTTTTGTCACTTGCACTAGGAACGGTCGGTAAAAAAGAAAAGGCACTTTCTTTCCTTTCATTTTCCCCCTATTTTTATTTCCATAGTCCATATAGAATTAATTCTGCTCTTAGCTATCAAATAAGTCGGATATTGCCTGAATTTTGCACAAATCATCATGACAGACTTGGAGCAGAGGGAAAATGGCACCGAGAGCCCTTTTCTTTTTTATTTAAGTCATTAGTAGCAAAAATTTTTTAAAATCTTTTTCAATCTTATTGTGTACTTAAACAATATTCGCCAAAATCCCTTGCTACCAGTCATGTGATTCTCTCTTATCACTAGTCCTTTCGATTATTTTGATTTCTCACTAAGGAAACAGTTCAAGAACTGAGCTAAATGTGGCATTTCTCCTCTGTAACAGGTTTGAGCCAGCTCCTCGTCAGGTTCTTTTGACCGAAGAAATATCAGGGTCTCTTCGGAAGTTGAAGGTGATTTTTTCTTCTTTGTGATGTGTTCATTACTGAAGCATCATGCGGTAACTAACGTTCGTATTTCACTCGGTAAAGGGCTGCTGCACTCTAGCACGGGACCGGTTCAAAAGCCTCGAGAAGCGGGGACTGCTCGTGCCGAAAGCAAAAGGCAGCAGGTTTGGCCAAACTACTACTGTCGCACTTCGCCTCCTATCTCTGGGGCATTTACATCTGATACGATCATATATATTAACAATCATATATTAACAGGAGGAAGTAGATGCGACTTCTGCGATGAACTCTCGCTACTTGGTCCAAGCTTCTGCGATGAACTCTCGCATCTTCAAGTTGAGCACAAACCCTGTTGTTTTTTTTCCCTCTTTAAGGTACTTTTTCTTCTATAATCTCTTCAGCAGAGGTATTAAAAACACGCGGGATATAATTTATCTTCTTCATAAATCAAATGTAAGTTCATGTTTATCGCTATGGGCATGTAGTCATCGTTATTATGTGCGAATTTTGTTAAGGTTTTGCCATGTTTGGTTATTTCACCTACATATTAAAGCTTTTTTTTTTTTTTTTTTTTTTTCTTTCTTGTTCCTCCCTTTTAAGACTCACTGATCACACTGATACAAATTAACTGTGGGGATTTATGCATTTAAGATGAAGAGAGCTTAGCTTGAGTTTTGTTGTTGTTGTTGTTATGAAAACGAGTCAAAACCCATCCTGAGACATCCACTGATGAGAGAACACAAAGATGTTAAAAGGTGATTGATGTGGTGTTTTAGCTTTTTATTTTTTGATGTATTTTGATGCATGTAGAAGTTAATTTTAGCATAATAAACTGACCCAATTATAAAATTAAATTTGTGAAGCGTAAAATCAATACAACGTGATGTATGCAAAAATACTGATACGAGTGCAGTTTTTTTAAAAAAATTATAAGACAATTCAATACTAAATTTAAAATATATATATATATATATATTATATATTTTAAAAATATTATTTTATTTTATGTATTTTAAGTTATTTAGATGCTGTAATTTAGGGTGTTGGATTAGATTTTTGTTGAATGTGGTGCACCAGGTGTACGGATACACCGGGTGCACGGAATAACTCCTTAAATCTTCCTATATATATATATATGTAAATAAGGAACACGTTTCCATCATTTCCATCTCTCTCCCTCTAAAAGAGCTCTCTCTCTCTCTCTCTCTCCTGCCTCTTTTGCTGCTTCGTCTTCTTCCTCGAGCGTCATTCGCACGCCGCGGAGCTCGGGAGGCGACGACGTTCACCTCAGCTCCTCGAGTACCTCGTCGCCAAGGTTAGTACCTCGTCGCCAAGGTTAGGGCTCTCTCCTCCCCCTTCTTCCTCCGAGAGTTAGGGTTTCTAAAATTTTTAGGGTTCCAAGAAGTGGGGTTTCTAGGGTTTATAGCGTTTCAAAAATTAGTGTTTCAATATGGGTTTTCTAGAGTTTATAGAGCTCCTTGTCCCCCGGGTCGGTATCCCTCCCTCCCCTTCCCTCTTTCTCTCTCCATCTCCCCCATCCTAGTGTTTTCCATGGTTTCAATTAGGGTTTTCCTCGATTTCTATAGCACCTCTCTCTCCTGCGAGAATTAGGGTTTCTAGGCTTTATACGGGGTTTCAATTATAGCTTCTAGTGTACCTCGCCCCCTAATCAGGGGGCTTTTAGGGCTTTAATTAGTGTTTCCAATTTATAAATTAGGGCTTTGGTGATGATCTCAATGTGCGGCGCCATTGCGTCCTCCTCTCCCAACACCCACCACGTCCTCTTCTCCAGTATCCACCATGTCCTCTTCCCCAAGAAGCACCTTCTTGGCCATGGCTGCGGCTAGGGAAGGAGGGCCGAGATGGGATTCTGGGGTTTCTTCCTCTCTCCCTTACCTGGTACTCTCTCTCTCTCTCTCTCTCTTCCCCCTTTGTGTGGGGGGTTTTTCTTTTTATTTCTTTTTGTTTTTTCACATGTAAAAAATTATACAACTTGTGTGGTATATGATAATATTTTTATTTTTATTTTATTCTTATTTTTTTTATAAAGCTAAGATGTTTCTAAAAGTTATTGTTATAAATTAATAATTAAACTCACAAATTCTCTTTCAAAAATTTAAGCCCCCCGGTATAAAATCGTGCGAAAATTTATGGACATAGTATACTGATCATAAGAAATATTTTAATTATCTATTACTGTATTTATCAAATTTTAATTTTTTTTAAAAAAAGTTAATTTAAAGGATAAAAAATTTATAAATATACTGTTGGTACCAAGTAATCTCATTTTATTAATATAATACTAACTATAATTAGAACTATTTCAAGTGGAATAAATTTCTTTTAAAGTACTCAAAATTTTATTTATGGAATAAATAAATATATCCATTTTATTAAATTAGTATTAAAACACTTTGGAAAACATTTAGAATTTTTTTTTTAAAAAAAAACATAAAAAAATTTAACTCGGTCCATTGTACTGCTCAGCTTCAGAAATTAGTAACCCAGCATTGCAAAAATAAAATGTAGTCAATATAACTACGATTTTTTTTTTTTTTATTACAGTAACAAACTTAATTAAAATAAATATAATAATTTTAATTATTATATTAATTTTTTAATTAATTTAATATTTTGAATAATTTAATTATTTTATTAATTAATTATCTAATTATTAAATCAATTAACTAATCAATTTATTTTAATTTATTATATTATTTGTACTTAATTAAATTATTAATTAAGTAATAATATTCTAATTATTTTACTAATTAATATTTAGTGTTATATATCAATAGTTAATTAAATAAGTTAAATTATTATTTAATTAATATTTTTTATATTAATTAATTAAATTAAATATTATTATTTTTATATTAATTAACTAGCTAATTATTCACCTTGGAAGCCCTCCAACAGCAGCTAGGCTAGTAGTAGTGACTAGTGACCACTTAGAAAGTTCTTT
This sequence comes from Tillandsia leiboldiana, assembly GCA_029204045.2. Classification (NCBI taxonomy): domain Eukaryota; kingdom Viridiplantae; phylum Streptophyta; class Magnoliopsida; order Poales; family Bromeliaceae; genus Tillandsia; species Tillandsia leiboldiana. The sequence goes on from CM055082.1 coordinate 6,013,310, forward strand.
TTCTGAGCTTGTGGTGTAGTTTCATGGTTTGAAATTTCTTGGGATAGAACTCGAAGGATATTTATGAATATTTTGAGATTTTAGTGATAGTTGCTAATGTTTGGAAGTTAAAATTTTGATAAAAAAAATTTTTAGAAATTTTTTTTTTTGAAGTGGCTGAGAATGAGCTCAAAATGACAGTTTGTCCTCTCAAAAATATCCTTCCAAAAAAAAAGAAATATCTAGAAAGATAAAAAAATAAATTTATCTCACTAACTAATTAAAATTAAGTATTTAATCAGTGATTAATTAGATTTTTCTAATATAGATAGATTTATTTTTGAAGGGATAAATATGAAAATTTGAACTTTGTAGAAATATATCTATTATTCGATATGTTTACAAAAAATCGTATTAGGGTTAATTGCATATAGCAGATATATCTCTACAAAGCTTAACTTTTTATATTTATCTCTTCAAAAATTCAACGTTATTTATATATATCTCTCTTCGGTTTATTATCGTTAGTTCACTCTTATTTTTTAATAAAGTATATATGAAATGACAGTTTTGTCTTTTCAAAAATATTTTTCTAAAAAATATCTAAAAGGGTAAAAGGGTAAAAAGATAAATTTACCTCACTAACTAACAAAGATTAAGTATTTAATTTATGATTAACTAGATTTTTTTAATAGAGATAGATAATAGGAATATATATATGAATAATATTAGACTTTTAAAGAAATAAATATGAAAAGTTGAACTTTATAAGAATATATTTATTATTCAATATGTTTATAGGGAGCTGCATGTAATTAACCCAATATAAAAAATTGAACTTGTAGAAATATATCTCAATATGTTTATAAAAAATTATATGTAATTAATCCTTTGTTTTATATAGTTGTGTATAGATTTGTTGGCCACCTCAGTTTCGGGTGGACTCGGGGGCTGTGCTAATAATTTTCATTGCATTCGAATATTAAAATTTTTGGATAGTGTATTAAAAATCTAACCTACATTTATCACCTTGATACATGTTTTTTAGAACACACATTAGATAATTAAACTTATATGGTAACGGTTTAATATTAGTTTGAAAAATTGAAAATTTACAAAATTTGTTCATGTAAACAAAATATTTATTAAAAGGTTTAACATAGCTAGCAAGAACAACAAATAGAAGAATTATATAAGAGAGGATACACGACAGATGATTATCAATAAATTAAATTAGAAGGTTATGGCTTTTGAGTAAAAATTTTGTTAGGACATGCATGATAGTTGGGACCTTTAAAAAGTAAAAACTGCTGCTATAAATTTTAGCAGCAGTCGAAATACTAAAATTTTTAGTTCAACTTACAATTCCTCACTACAAATGATTTAATAAAAATAAAAGATAAATTAATTTATATTGTAATTATTTATTGCTAGGTTAAAATAAAAGGAATTAGCAAGATTTGATTAGACGTCATTTTTTTTTTCTTTTTTTTTGTGCTCTTTTGCAACACTCGTAACTTCATAAGAATAGATAATAACGGTTAATGTACATGTAATAGCTAAAAAAAAAATGAAATGAGAAAAAACGTTCATTAGAACATAAATGATTGTTGGGACCTGTTGCAACAAAAAGAAATGTTTTAAAATATTTAAAATACCTAAAATCTGAATTCTTTTTTAAAAAAAATCATCATAAAATCCATCACATGAGTAAAAAATAAACAATTAAAATTGAATGGCTTCTTAAAATAAGAGGTCAAGGTTCTCAATTCAAGATCAAAATTATTCACCCTAACCTAAATAGCCAAAAAAAAAAAAAAAAAAATTCTAACGAAATTTTAACTGATTTTAATTTTTCTAGGCCGATAAATTTAAAAACACTCTGCACCAATTATTAAAATTACCAATTTAAAAATTTTTAAAACACAATCTGATTTTCAAACATACTGATGCTCTAAATTTTGAAGATCATTACAAGTTGCTGGTTTGAAAACTTTATCATAAAAAATTATTTACAAAGTTAAAACACGGTCGTACTGATAAAAATAAATAATGCTCAATAACACCCGAGATAAGGAACAAAGATCATTCAAATGCAATACAAAAGTAATGGACATGTGTAAGTGCTCTCACCTTTTTCCTTCTTTCTTTTTCTTTTTTTTTTGGGGGGCGCAGAGGTTGTGCTTATTCTCCACCTACCTGCATTTCAACATCGCCAGCGTCGATGTTCGTTTCTATGACTCCGATGCAAGAGCCAACCAACATTCCTGAAGACATTGCCTCCGCTAGCTGCACTCTAGCCCTTTCATGCCGACGCAGCAATAGAACGGTGTTCAGCACAGCCCATCTAACCTGCGAATCAGCTTTTTTCTTTGTAAAACCTAAACTCCTCAACAACCCATCCAACTGCACACACATTTCAAAACAAAGCAAGTTACAGGAGATCTTAGATTTAGAAAAGAACTAACTTGTTTTATACTTGAACATTTGCCTCTATCAAATCAAAAAATGGTGTTTACATCATCATTGAAAGCTGCAGCTTCTCGTAATAATAAGCACACTTGCCCTAAACCCTAGAGGGAGGGAGAGTATCTTCTATGCAGAGAGTAGTTGATTACAAATCTCTCAACAAACTTTTAACAGGGTGTTTCTGGAATAAGCTAAGCTTTTTTGAGGACATCTATAAAATAGTAGACAAATGTAAATATGCAAACTGCATGAATCAATTTAAGGCACGTTTAATGTTTGATATTTCAGCTTACCTTGTCGATGTCGGTGAGCCCTCCTTCAGCGCACCCATATAAAAGATACTCTGTTGCTACACCAGCCAGTGCTATGCATGAGAACCTATTCAGCATCTGCTTAAACACGCATTACAGGGATAAGATAAATAAAACATAATATAGAACTTTATAATGGTCTGCAAAACTGAACAGGAAGAACATTTTAACTAACAATTCTGACCTTTGCCGATACTTTTCCAGTGTCAATCTGTAATGGACATTATTAGATTAGAGATCTAAAATAAATAAATAAAAGTAGGAGACGAAAATAATACCCAACAACACAAAGGTTCTTTACATCTTCTAATAGCAAGCATTTGATCATAAGGTTTCAGAAAAACAATTTCTAACGGCAACCACTTAAGCCGACCTCATGCAAGTCCGCCACTACATATGGTGCAAGAACATTTGATAAACGTTACGAAAACAAAGCCAAGAGATATTTCAATGATCCAGCAACCATGAGCAAAATTAAATAGCTTATGAACCAACTGGATCACAAATCACAATCAAGGATAGACCATTGTGGAGAGAGGCCTGTCAGCAAGCAATCACACTTATGTGCCAACTAGCATATAGGTCAGCTGCACACTGATGATGTACATCAAAATCCTACCATCAGAAAGTACTTAAAATAAGTAATGCCCGGCAGAAGGTGAATTACATCTTATGATGCTTGTAATGAATACAATTGCCGCGTTTCTAGGCCTATCACATAAAAACAAAAACAAAAAAGTTCAACAACATAATGAATGCTGTTCAAATATAGTAAATCGTAGCTATTTATCAACATAGCAAGCCTTAGGATGTTTATTATTGACACGCCAACATTTTTGGCTTCCACATTTATAGATATATCAAGTAATTACTTTCCCAACAAAAGAAGTATATATATCATAGAAGATGAGAAAGAGAAAACAAAAGAAAGGCAATCAAGTCATCAAGAGACTCTATTTACGTTGTCATTCAAGAAACTACTTGTACAAAAGATCACACACTAAGGAAACAAACAATAAGAAGATTCACACGATATTATATAGAACTTACTTCCTCAAGAAACTCGAAATCCACAAAAGTTGTCCCCGCTTGCACATTAAGTGATCCTTCCTTAATCAAAGCTTCCAAGCTAGTCAAAGTATAACCCTTTGGCAGTACACCAAGCAAGTATGCTATTAAGAAGTGACCAGCTTCATGCTGCACAATATCCATCCCCAGGACATTAGTTCCTGAAAATGTATAGCATGTAGTTACACAATCAATACCATAAAAGTAGCTGTAGATTTTCATATCTGTTCAAAGAAACTAATAGAACGATCTATAAAGTAGTTCAAGTCGATAATGATATGCATACAACTAACAGAATGTTAGAGCCTTCAGTTCAAAGCCTTAAGAGCATATTCTGTTTTAGAAGACGCAGATGTTCAAAGAGGGTCTCCCAGATCAACCAAAATATACAGAAAAGGTAAATTTACTATCTCGTATAGCACAGGCCGCTATCAGATGCTCAAAAATGAAAAATTCACGATATTGATAGATATTGAGGTTTACCTGAACAACTCTGTTGTGATACTTTTGACTGAATGAATGACCAATGGTATCAAGCACCAAGTTCCTCACTCCTCCATTAAAAGAGACCTAAAAATGTATAATCATATGGCAGCTTAACAAATAAAAAAAAAAAAAAAAAAAAAAAAACAGTTAAGAGCTACTGAATTTACCAAACAAGAAATTAGGAATGCGTGGAAAAGAAAACGGCACCCAAATGATTATGAAAAACACAAACATAGCAAACTACTAAAACTCTATGCCATTTTCTTTACTATGCAAAAACGAAGAATAGTGCAGCTTTAAATATGAAGCTACTAACATAAGCATACATTTGATATTCAAAAATCAGTAACTTACCAAGTCTACAGACCACAGAAACAGTAGACCTAATGAAAGGTACAAAATCTGTGCTGGCGAAAAACCAAATGCAACCCATGCTGAAAATCCTCCTAGAAGTACGGCAAACTGAAGGTTTCTCTCGATTGAACCCAGAGTGAAATCAACAGGTGATAGAAAAGAGGACGTATCAATTCCATTCAACTTCAGCTCATCTAAGCTGTAAAGTCTTTGCGGCACCTAAAACACAAATTTAACCATGCTGACATATAGTAACCAACAGCAAATTTAGAGAAAAAAAAATAAAATAAAAGGACAATAGAAAATCTACCAATAACCAAAGTTATAAAAGAAAATAACAAGAAAATAAATAAAATACAAATCACAAACAAATAAATAATTACATCATGTTTCCTAGGTGCAGCCAAGCTTGCCTAAAGTAGGCTGAGGCAATACATGCCGCATAACATATTACAGCAAGCTCTGCGTGCTAAATTTTTACAAGTTCCATCAAAAGCTATGAAAAATGAACTTTGGAAGACATATCCAAAAGATAGCTTTTTAATTGGAAGGAAGAGAAAGAAGGTAGTCCTCTCAACAGTTTTAAGATTAGCATTTACACAGAGCATGAATACAACCAACCAAAAGAACATGTCCATCTAACAACTGTGAAGCAGAACCACCACTACTTGAACTTTCTGTATACCTTTAATTCATTGGCAGTCACACCTAACAAACACTAATTGGTTTAAGCATGAATCCCAGGATAGTGCCCAAGATGATGCCAACACATCAATAGCACCTTAAAGGCCGCATAAAAGGTACCCAAAGAGTTACTGTTCTTACTCTTCTATTAAACCAGAGGATGAATATTAAAGAAAACCGTTGTTCATAAAAACTTGGCGAGAAACAACAACCTGCCTTGCTGCTCCAAAGCACCTAAGACCCTCAGGCTTCCCTTGCAGGCCCTTCACCAGAGAAAGAGCAGCCCTATCATCTCCACTCCTCAGCTCCTCATCAACTTGGTCCAGCACCTGCAACCTTGATCCACCTGACTCAAGAAGATAACTCAAAGCTGAATCAGAGGGCTTCAGAGCTCTACAAATAGGCAATCTCAGCTTTATATGAGGCAAATAGCCACCACAACATAACACCAAATTCATCTCCCCTTTACCAAAAAACAGAAGCGAGCAGTTCGTTCAAAAAGGAAGTCCTTTCTTATCAGTTTCCCCTCAAAAGTTATAAATCAATGTGGTCCAGCCACATAGCCACCAAATAAACTAGAGGTGATAGTTGCCCTGAAAGTGACATTTCTCACTTTGCCCTCAATTTGAATCACACACATGTAAAGAGGATATAGGAGAAGAAAAGTGAAGGAATAATGTTAAAAATACATTTCCACTAACTAAAGGCTAAAACTTAAAACACAAAAAAGGTAAAAGAAATTGAATTCAAGGTCCAAATTTTCCATGTCCCAACTGATTCCAAAAACTCAGTCAAATCACTTAATGAGAAAGGCAAGCAGATAAGGAAAATATACACCAACAATGCTATAAAAAAAGACAAAAATACACATCTAAGATGCACATCCTTTTACCCCCGCAGTTATAGCTTTTATGACGTTAAAAACTGTAGTTAGTTAAGATAAAAAAGAGCACTCTATATATATATATATTCCTAACCCACTCCATACATTACAAATCATAACCCAGAAAAAGGAAACCACACCAGCAGCAAAACCTTTCCACCCCTCAAATTATTTATAGCTAACACAAATCTAAAACTCCTGTGATGCCGATCCAAGCTCCCCCTTATCCTTCCCCGCCTTTTTGGGCAACAAGGTTTGATGAATGTTGGGCAAAACCCCACCATTCGCAATTGTCACCGTCCCCAAAAGCTTACTCAGCTCCTCATCATTCCTCACCGCAAGCTGTATATGCCGCGGCACAATCCTATTCTTCTTGTTATCCCTCGCTGCATTCCCAGCCAACTCAAGAACCTGTAAAGAAATTCAAATCAAATCAAATTGAATAAAAGCAAGATCACAGCAAGAACATAAAAGTTAACCCTATGAACAAGACAAGAAAACTGTTTCCTGCCCCTTACGCATCCAAACAAATCATACATCACATTAATGATCGTCGAAGTTTTAAAACCAAAATCTAATCAAATAAATATATAACAACATAAAAACAAAAAACTGCAAAACAACGCATCAGATATTCCTAAACAATTGTTTGATTCACAAGAACGCAATTAAATACCAATTACTGATTTTTAAGCCTCTAAAAGATTCCACTAAAGAACTATCCCAGATCTGATACCCTAATTGTTCTAAAAAAGCTATCCTACTAAACTTTATTTCCGAACTTCAGAAATGCGGATCCTTCAAGTACATCAGATGCATCAACAGTGATTTCTAGGGCAAGAATCGATCACCGACCTCGGCGGCGAGGTACTCGAGGACTGCGGAGAGATACACGGGGGCGCCGGCGCCGACACGGTCGGCGTACTTCCCGGCCTTGAGGAAGCGGGCGATGCGGCCGACGGGGAACTGGAGCCCGGCCTTCTGCGACCGGGAGACCGATTTCGTCGCCTTGGCCTTGCCGCGCCCGCCCTTGGTCGTTCCCGAGGAGCTCATCGAGTTTGGATCGAAACCCTAACCCTAGAGCGAAGGAGGAGGAGAGGGGATTTACACGAAACCCTTACCCTTGCGCGGAGGAGGAGAGGGAACGGATCAAAACCCTAACACGAGAGAGACCTTTTTGAGAGGAGATGATCGGAAGTATTTATAGGGAGGTGATGAGGGGGGAGTTTGAAAGGGTGTACTTCGTTGTGATTGGTTAGAATGGGTTGTGGAGGATCGCCAACGTGGAGGGACCTGATTGGTCCAGCTGTAATCGAAGGACGAATTGGTCGTTGCACCGGGCGTATTCACACATTTCATACACCGCCCCCTAAAATTGAAGTATCATATTTCACCCAAGAATTATACCGTTCAATAACATTTCACACATTACAATGAAATTTGTTTGTGGCGCAACTGTTACAAAATAATAATAATAATAATAAATAAATAAATAAAAAAGATTGACGTATATTATGTCATATTTTTAAATAAAAAAGTTTTAACAGTAGTACCCCTAAATATGTAATAATCAAAAGCATTAAACAATTCATCAGCAGCTAAAGCTATTAATTTTATGACACTGTTGCAAATTATCTTTTTGCATGAACCCCAGCTTTGAAACTGCTAATGAGTTCCTACATTGCTAACATTTCTAAGAATTATTGGTTTTACATCTCATTAGCTATCACTTTAAGAGGAATACAACAAGGTCTTTTCCCGACGGAAGCGCGGGTAAGAACAGAGCGAAAAAATAATGAACAAACAATACAGAAGAAACAGTTTTCAATAGTCTTTCTTTTAACTTATAAATTTCAATGCGACGGATCTCGAGCTATCTTTATAAACCCTGTCGTCCTTGTCCTTTTACGTCCGACGATGAACTGGAGTAGCCGTGGCTCGAGCGTTTCCTTTTGTGAGTCTTCCACGTCACGATATTGTTTTGCCAACTGCTATTGACGACCTCGCCTGCTACTTCACCTTCACTGTCATCTTTCTCGACGGCTCCAACTTTTAACTTTTTCAGAGTTCTACTCGATATGTTTTCGCTGTACTCCTCACTAGCGACAGATTCGTGCGCGTTGGAAGGGTGTTCTTTCTTCTTCACCCTGGCGGTCAGCTTCGACAAGTCCTCCCCTTCCTCCACAGCCTTCATCCACTGGATATCACTCAATAAATCAGCATATACCACCTCCTTACGCTGCCTCTTCCCGCTAACTTGATTGCTGTGGGCGTCCGGGGTTAGGATTTCTTTCGCTTTACTCTCGGTGTTTTTGGGGAATACCCATTCGGGCACTTCGTTTTCCTCCATTAGCCTCGATCTGTATCTTTCCCTCTGCCGCCTCTCTTCGTCCATCTTCTCAAATAGCCAGAACTCTTCTTCATTACGTGCCGCCAGACGATTAATCTCACGCTCGCTCGGGACGTCAGCTCCCAGAGCGCTCGTTCCTCTCCGCATGATCTCTTGCAACAGCTCTCGCCTGTCCTGCGCTGCAAAGGGAAACAAGAACAAACACTTTAGATCCACTGATTGATATAATTTATTTCTTCCCTTTTCTTTAAGATAATTCAAGGTTAAAAATCATGCGAATTTGCTCTTTCTCTTTTGGAAGTGTTGGCATCTTTGCTGAGCCAATATTGTTCTTTAGCCCAGAGAATTGCTGCAGTATTTCCTTTCTTCTTTTTTGGTTTCTAAAACCAAAGAAATAGTTGGCGGATGCCAAAATTGGCTATATACTTTTCTTTTTTTTTCTTTTTGAGTGTGTGTTTTTTTCCTTTCATCAAGTTTTAACTGGTTGGAAATGTTGGCGGATGGCAGATTGTTTGCAAACTATACAAATAGGGATTTTGTTTGGCAATAAAAACAAAAATTTGATAGTAACTTTTCTCCACTTTTTCGTTTTTCTATACCGAGAGTTTGAAATTGATCAACAATATAGATGCAATGCAATCTGCCTTAATAAGAACACCAACCTGTTGAGGTAGTGTTAAACAGCCCAGCCTGGATGACCTTTGCATCGATACCCATCTTCTGTTTTGCACGATCCAATATCTCCTCTTCGATCGAGCCAACACTAACCAAAACGAAAACCCTAACTTCCTTCTTCTGCCCAATTCGATGGGCTCGATCTTCTGCCTGTTGGTCCATTTGAGGGTTCCAGTCACTATCAAAGATAATAACAGTATCTGCAGTCTGTAAGTTCAATCCGAGACCACCAGCTCGTGTGCTCAATAGAAACATAAAATAGGGAGAGTCTGGCGCATTGAACTGTCTAAGCAATGACCCCCGTTCTTCGGTCTTCGTCGACCCATCAAGTCGAAGGTACTTAAAATCGTATAGTTGTAAGTAGATTTCTAAGATATCAATAAGACGCGTCATTTGGGAGAAAAGTAGAATTCTGTGACCGGTTCTTTGAAGCTTTGGAAGTAAACGATCCAGCAATTCGAACTTTCCTGAAGCTCTAATAATTTGTTCCTTCTGCCACATGTTATATTCTCCTACAAATAGGTAGGGATGATTGCAACACTTCCTGAGCTGCATCGACAAATTCTGGAGAGATTTTGATTTTATGCCTGCGAAGAGTCAAATGTGGCCCTCAGCTTGAAATGAATAAGAGGCTTTTGCATTATATATAGCAACAAAAACTTCTAGTTAAATTACAAACCCCTGAAGAATCTGAATTTTCATAAATAACTCCCCAAAGTGCAGTGGGGGAATTTTTGTAAGTAAAGAGGTGTATATTACAAATTATGTATGAAAATTCAGGTTTCACAGAGATATAGTGTAAATAGATAATTTACAAGAACGCATCTGTTATGGTGAGTAAAAATGCCAAAGAATATTTAAACTACAAACAAATTCAAAATAAATGCCAACAAAATGTACAAACTAAACTTAATCTTTGTGATAGTCATCCAAATGGGGCAGAATAGTTAAACAGGTCTAACTTACCGGATTCTAGTCCAACCCTACCCAAGTCAGTGACCTGCTGGTAATATGTTTTTTGCCAAGCAGACATGTCGCATTTAAGTATTACTTGTGTTTTCCCAGGAAGAAACTTTTCGACCTCATCCTTCTTCCTTCTCAGAAGAAAGGGACGTATGACCTGAGTAAAAGAGCATGTAATTATCGCAAAAAGGACACAAAGAAAGGCTTACAAAAGCACCCGAAAAAAAAAAAGTTAAAAAAAAAAAAAGTATTAGTAATCTCACTTGATGCAAACGGCGAATAATCAGTAGCTCTTCCTCATCATTGAGAGATACATCGCATGCAAATGGTGCATTAAACCATTCCTCAAAATTCTGTACGGAATTGAAGATGTGGGGAAGAAGAAAATTGAGCAATGACCAAAGCTCCTGCAAGCTATTCTGTATTGGGGTGCCGGTCAACAGAAGTCTACGACGAATACGATAGCTGCAAAAAAAAAACAAAATTACGATTTAATATTTAGAAAATAGAAAAAATAAATCAAATTTATTAAATAATTGAATTTTATAAACAATGTTTAAAACAAGATTAGCCAAACTAGGAGCAAAAGTATTGAGAATGATAATGGAGAGAGTTCTTACAAGCCATTCAATTACAAGAATGGAATAAGATTATATTAATAGATATTCATAGGTTTAGAGGAAAAAAAAAAAAAAAAACTAAAAGGAAACGCCAAAACAGATGCTGCATGCAAGCTGAAGGAGCACACAAAACAAGGCTAGTAGTGACATTTCCGAGTGGGTTAGCACATTTAAATAAATTGAAGTATCAAATAGCTACCAACGGTCAAGAAGAATTTTAGTTTCTAAAAGACAGTGGAGGACAACAAATTCTAAACATAAACTGACAAATTACCTCTTACATTCATAAGATAAGTGTATGGTGCCTTACTACATACATTCTTATATTAATCAAAAGCTTCCTTTTTGTAGTCAAGTAGGCAGATTAATATGGCTTCTATCCTAAATTTATATTGTTTGCGAGTTTTGAGCTTTAAATAGAAGTTAATGAAAAACAGTAAGTAAGAAATATTAGCAAAAAATAGAAGAAAAGCTAAATTTTTTAACCAATTTTATCTACAAAAGAAAAAATGAATAAGCAAACAATAGCGTACCCTGTAACTATCGTGCGCGAAAGAGCACATTCATGGTTTTTAAGCCGATGCCCTTCATCCACAATCATATAATGCCAGTGAATTTTCTTCAGGAACTTTTTATCTTTCATTATCAGATCATAGTGTGTGAGCAAAACATTGTATTTCCCTTCTCCGAAATACTCTTCTCTTATTCCCTTCCTCTCTTCTGGGCGCCCATCATATAAAAGTGTAATAATACTGCATAATGAAAGCAAATCAGCACGTTCCTTATTTAAAAGATGCAAAGATAGTAAACACATTATGCTTCATATATTAAAAGAAAAAACCTTGGTGCCCAAGTTGAAAATTCACTAAACCAATTTGGTAATACTGCTTTTGGAGCAATTATCAGGTGCGGTCCAGTGACACCCTTGTTTTCCATCAAGTAAGCAATCAAAGCTATGGTTTGAATTGTCTTTCCAAGACCCATTTCATCGGCAAGAATGCCATTTAGATTGTTGTTAAACAAAGAAAGCATCCATTGAAGTCCTTCTATCTGGTAACTCCTCAACTCTCCACCCTGAAGCATAGTAGGTTGCTCTGTCACCTGCAAAAATAGTTAAAAAAAACAAAAAAGAAAAGCATTAAACTGTCTATTCAGTACATAAGTTATGATGTATGCCAGTATGATAGGGTAGGGAAAATAATAGGGGAGGGAAAATGCTAATGGCAAATAAACTAAAGGTAGAAAAGGGTTAAAGGAGATACCTCAAATTACGAGCCAGCAGCTCTGTTTATGACAAAGGATCTCTAGAAGATCATTCCTAGCTTAACAATATTCCAATAATCGAAAAGGAAAACCACTAAAAGAAAAGAAATCGTCCTTTTCTTTAATAAGTCCGTGTGGAAATATTTAGCGGCCTAGAATAGCAAGCCACTTAATAGGTGACCCAAATGTGGACAGTAATCAGCAGATGATTTCTCATCAGAAGAATCTAATGCAAATTTCATAATTTTGACATATATCTGCCTTAATTCAATAATAATTGACTGATCAATGCTTATTAAGAGTTCAAGGGAACAAAAAAGGGAGAAATGTATAATTCTGTGTATTAAACAAAGTTCAAATATTAGCAATATGGTATAAAGCAAAAGCATACTCACTAAGAAAGTTTGCACACACAATTCAAGGCTAAGGGATTTCACTTAAATACAAGTAGGCGAAAACAACATATGTATGGCATAAATTATTCATACAAGGAATCCGAAAAAAAATACCAAAGTATACCCATGATAAGTTTGAGTATCCAATGGGATGAATAAACAAGATTCTCATGGTTGCAGGTTTTCCTTCTACAGAATGCTATATAGGTTGTGCCTTCTGGAAATGATCAGGAGTAAAGATAAATATCAAGTTCCTTATTGTAACCCTCAGCTAATGCCCCAAAAATGTGCAAACTGGAACTATAAAAACTAATATCATCCATCTGTTATGTGCATTCCTATACTCTACCTTGCAGGAAAAGAAATATGTTTCAACAGCAAGAAAAACTGACTTAAAAAGCTGAATTTCACATACGTTTTGTTGGTTAAAATGGTAGTTCTACAACAATTCAATATTTAAATATCATCAAAACTATATCCGATCTACTATATCTGTTGGTTATGAAAAGAAAAGAAAGAGATATAGAATAGCCTCTTGGAAACATCTTTTTGTACCTTCTCCTGAATAGCGTGAACAGTGGAATGGTACTGCCGTTGGCCTTCAAGCAAATCATTACCCTTTCCATTTTGTGCAGAGTCAGCATTGACAACATCAATCTCATCATCTAAAGATAGTTCCCCTGGAGTTTCACTTTTGGAGGCAGAGACTTGCGAAGGATCATCAGACTCAGATTCTTTTGTCGAGACCCCATCAAGATGCTCTGCGTCCTTTTGCCTCTGCACAGCTGCTCCAAGGCGTACAAGGAGCTCATTTGTTTTTCCAAGAAGCATTTTCAACCGTTCGTTCTTGCTCTCTTCTACCATTTTCATGTATGCTTCTTGGTCGTCTGCTTTTAGCGCTTGAAACCTTAACTTCTCAGCACGAGTAATGCGTTGTCTTGCCCTTGCATGCCATGCCTAGATTACAAACAAGCACATTAGAAATGTCCCAAGTAACCAAAGAACCACTAGAAAATCAGAAGGAACGATCTTATTGAATGTTGTTATATCAATCAAAGGAGTATTAAATGTTATACAAAGCAAAGGAAAGATCATACTAAATGTTATAATATCAATCAAGATTTCGAGCTCTTGAAAATTTTCTAGACTGCACTAAAGCAGGAATCACAAACCATTAGGGCATTCACGAGGCACAGTGGGCAGTACATTGTGAGATTTTATGCACAGCTGTCTAATTGTCAAAATATAAAACAGATATAAAACAGATAATGTATATTAAGCCTGACTTTTGGAACAACTTTCCTACTCTAGAGAGCATAAGCTTCCAGAAACGAGGCTTTTGGGCAAAACAGCTTCTCTACTTTAGACGTTTATCTGTTTTCTAGAGAAACCGAGGCATTTGAATGGCAGAAGCTTCTCTTTTGAATTGAAACAACTGCCAGATTTAGAAAATTATGAATGGCAGAATATAGAAGCAGAAACTAAACATGCTTGAAAACATGTAGTCACACCTGAACTCCATCATTCCTCTGCTTCCGTCGTTTCAACACAGCTGCTGTTTGTAGCTGAGACTCACGAGCAGCATTGAGAATTTCTGCAAAAAATTTCCTCTTTTTCATCTCAATCTGGTTCTTTTCTTCCTCTTCCAGTCTTGACATTCTCTGCAGTTTGACCATTCAATAACAAATATAATGAGTTCACTTTCAAGTAATAAAAGTAATAGGATTTTACATATATATCCCTGCAAAGCCATTTATACACTTATATACCCCTAGAAATATATCAATTTACACACATAACCCTTGAAACTGCATAATTTACAAAAATATCCATATCTTGAGTTGGGGAGCCATCCACTTCATTGATTAAAGGTTTTCTAAAGAGGGGTACTTTTGTAAGTACAAGGCGAATAAAGTTTTTGGAGGGAATATGAAAACTGAGATATTTCTGGATACATGTTAAAATAGATAATTTCGCAGGAATATATATGTAACTAAACAATACTGTCAGACAATAATGATAAAAGAAAACCTCTGTGTATCTCTTCCTTCGATGGCGTTCACCAACATCAATAGCAAAAGAATCACCAATACCATACATGCTAAAAGGATATTGCACCCGCATCATCCCCCAGTCAAACAATTGCCTATCAGGATATGCACATAAATTGTGTAACCAATACTCCGCACTCACATCAGATCGCACCTTCCTCTGTAGTTCTAATAACTGGAGGCATGTAGAAATATTTCAGTGCGGGTATAAGAATAAGTCACTACTATATCCCCTACACGTCTAGAACAAATAAGGTTCATTTAAATCAAAAGAAACAAAAAATCAATCTTTGCCATATTTCCACAAGACAAACTACAGAATGGCCTCTAAGTTTACCAGCAAAATTTAAGATACATACTTGAACTTTCCATACACCATGGGTGTCAAAAGATTTAAAATTTCCAAATAGTTTGTTTGGACACTTAAGAAACAGATTATTGATTCATGGTATGTACTTGCATAGATTGTCAAGAGCATTAGTAGACAAAGAATGAAAGAAAGCTGTGTGAAACTTGCATAGATTATCAAGAACATTAGTTCCTTCAGAATCTACACTATGCAATTGTTAAAAAGAATACATAGCTCTAAATCATTCACTAATGCAATTACCTTCAAACCATATAATTCGAGCAAGCATTTCATTTGCAAGTCTTCGCCCCTATTTGATGGTAAAGCTGGTGCACCAGACAAACAGATATTAGCTAATGATATAAACTTTAGGCAAAACTATATTTTCCTACACTTTTAGGATTAGAGCACAGAAACAATTAAAAGCACATGAAACAGGCGCTAACGACAAAACATGAATTATTTCACTGATTTAATTTGAGAAAACAAATTAAACAAGATCCCCAATAGAAATCTCTAACAAACTGATGACAAATTATTAGTATGCTAAAACATCTGGACAAAGTAAATTAGCCGGAGTTGTCAAAGGTAGCTATGAGCAAAACTAACAGAAATGTAAACTGGTCTACAAACAGAATCATATGAGAAAAACTTTTCCACAAATCTATCTTAATATACAGCTAAATAGGAAATTCGTCGATGCCAGCTCATTATCTCATATATTGCCATTTCTGCTCAAACTCTATTTAGCCCTGAAGTTCCTCTTCTGAAACCTCCAACATAAATATGTGATCAGAAGGACAGCAACAAAAACTAATGCCCAGACTTTTAATTGTTCTGCTAAAACTTTCAATCATTATTCATTAGTCTCCTTCAGTCTTTTTACGTTTTTTTGAGATGGGCCCTCACTTTGTTTCTTACTACATGCTTCTTCTTTTTTTTTTTGTCTCTCTTTTGTTGCTTTATCTCATAGTTGATCAGTCTCTTACCTCGTTTAACTTACAACATTAATTGAATTATTCAACACTCTAGGTTAATGGCCATACATATATCACAAGTTAGCAATCTAATTTAATGTCATATCTTAATCATTAAATAGCAGTTAAAAAGGATCAATTAATAGCCGATAGACCTCATACTCAGTGGTGTATTTTACTACAATTACATGCTTCAAATAGATGGAGCATGAAATCATTTCACAAAACAAAGATCAGCACTGAGAAACACCCATGCATCTATCGCGTAGAAATATGTCCCAATTTGAAAGCACAAAGTTAATTATGGAGGTGAGTATAAGTACAATTCCATTAGCTCAATATATCAACAGTATGGAGTACGCGTGAATCATCAAATCAGATTAAGCATCATAAATAAATATATATATCAAAACATGTTTGATGTAACAATACGTGGAATATTGAAAGTATAACCTTCAAGCTCGGTAAGGCGATGCTGGATGGAGCTATTAAAACGACTTTCCTTTGATGTTCTCAATGCCGAACAGGACATACGGCTTTCTTGTTGCCTACATATTGCATCTTCAAGCTCTTTTATCAAAGTACCACTAGTTGAAATCCCATAGATCTGCATAATCCTGATAAATGTTATCAAACTAAATTGAAAAGTAAGACATCATAACTATCTAGATCACAAGATATCCACAACATCAACATATAAGTTTCAAAAGATAGTGGATCTATAATCAATTTTAATTCATCAAATGCTTATAGCAACACTAATACTTGTGCTTGAACAAATTCTTCGCACAAAATCGATGGATCAAATTAGCCCGACCAATCGACCAACCCTTAAGTGTTGAGGCAGCCTCACCTCAGTAAATGGGTGTTCTCACAAGGGCAGAGAATGTGGATTTAATATGTGTTATCAAAAAACTGAAACAACTCTCTAACAAATGATAGTTCAGTGCCGACTTGGTTTCACAAAACCACTCTTGTTATGAACTAGTTTATTA
Organism: Tillandsia leiboldiana; assembly: GCA_029204045.2. Classification (NCBI taxonomy): domain Eukaryota; kingdom Viridiplantae; phylum Streptophyta; class Magnoliopsida; order Poales; family Bromeliaceae; genus Tillandsia; species Tillandsia leiboldiana. The sequence continues at coordinate 6,030,182 of CM055082.1, forward strand.
GCGTTGTCTGAAGTACAATAGTCCGGTTACTCACTCTGACAATTGTGTGTTACAGCAGCATAATTGTCCCAAACAATAGGCTCCCTTAACAATTTAACCGAGCAAGATAGAGGCCCAAAATCTGGTACCAAAAGGCAAAGCATAGCCACAAACTAAAAGCATTTATTCTTCAAACGTGTAACAGGCGAAAGCAAAGAAAAGTCTTCTAAACCACCATACTGTACAAGATCAAACAACAAACACATGTCCATACTCTCGCCACCTTAATTCTCTACCAAGAACTAAACCCTAATTAATTCTTAATAATTAATTGGTCTAATATCAACCAACAGATGGCCAATTCAATACGTTCGCCGGAAAACGCGGCACAGAAGTTAGTTCCTTTGCCACAAAAGCATCATCTTTCTGCATAATTTCAACTGCAGCAACAAGTCAGAAACAAGTTTCAATTTGAATCCATGGATTTCACAGTCTTCGGAGCAATTATTCAAAGTAATGCAACCGAGCTACTCTGACAACATTAATCGACTAGATAATCTCAAGAGAAACAAATTCTCCAAAACCCTAGCCGCGATCTTCACCAACAGGACTAAAACCTAACGCATCAACCGCACAGATTCCGACACAGCCGCATCAAAGAGAGCAGTGTTAAGGCCAAAAGAAGAGGAAAGAGGCGCGCGTACCGGATCCTCTTCGAGACGAGCGGCGCCTCCCCCTTCCTCCTCCGCCGCCGCCGCGGCGTCGTCGTCGTCGTCGTCGTCGCCGTGGTAGATGGAGGAGACGGCGCGGAGTACGTCGGGGGGGAGGGGGAGGTTGCGGGAGATGAGATTGAGCGCGCTGATGAGGGTCTTCGCCTGATCCACCACGCCATCGGGTAGAGGAGGAGGAAGAGGCGTCGGAGGAGGAGGAGGAGGAGGGTTCTCGAGCGAAGTCGCCATGGATGGCGCTCGATTCCCTCCCGATTCAAATAAAAAGGAAGCAACGGTCGATTTTCTTTTTCTCCTAATTTTTATTTAATTCTTTTTTTTTTCTTTCCCCATCTCTCTCTCTCTCTCTCTCGCTTACACGATCGGAGGTATCGAACTCGCCCCTTTCTTTCTTGTTTTCGCCCTAAAATAAATAAATTTAAAAAAAGGGGTAATAATAAAAATAAAAATAAAAATAAAAATAAAAATAAGCGGAAATATCCGCGTGTCGGTATCGGATCCGGTCGAGCCCGTTAAGAATCGTAACGGGTTCGGATCTCAACTTTGACCGCGCCGGGTGCTGGTATAATTTCGTGACTTTTTTTTTAATAAAAAAAATTGGTTGGGAAAAATGTATAGAAGCTCCTGAACTGAACTTTAGCTTTTTTGCAAATCAACGCCCAAACTTTTAAATTTCATCAAATAGGACTTGTATATATGCGGTGTATATAATCATGTAAAGTTTCATAATATTAAAAAATATATTTTTTTAATATATATATATATTAAAAAAAAAAATTGAAAATACTTTATTTTACTTTATATTTTAAAATAAATATAGTAGTTTATAATTTCAATTGAGAACATGGACTATCATCAATACAAATAGTAATTTGCCGGTTCTAACTGTCCACGTGGCGGCTTCTCCTGCATTTAACTGAGGTGTCTGTTTTTTACGCTTCGTTTGCTCCGAAGCTATCACCGAACCGCGTACAAATTTTTTTTCCTTCCTTTTTTATTCTGTTTCCTCCGAACCTCTTCCCGACCCTGCTCCGCGCCTCTTTGGAACCCTACCCACTCACCCACGTCCAATCGTCTGCTTTTTTTGCTTTTTCTCTCTCCTCCCTGTTTCTCTTCCCGAAGCTTCATCACATCCAAACTCCACCTCTTTTCCCCCATTCCTAAGAGAGAGAGAGAGCTCAACCCCTCCATTTCTCCTTCTCTCGACGCAACGATGGAGAGCTACGGCGCGGATCGATCGACATGAAGGAGAGGGGGAGGAGGAGATGGCGGCGGCGGCGGCGGCGGAGGGGAGCGAGCTGCGGCGGCGGAGCGCGGCGCCGGCGGCGAAGGAGGAGGAGGAGGGGACGCTGGGGAGGAACAGGGAGGCGGCGGCGGCGTCGTCGTCGACGATGATGGCGATGTCGATCGAGAGGGTGTTCGAGGGGAAGCACGTGCCGGGGTGGCGGGAGCAGCTGACGCTCCGTGCCTTCGTCGTCAGCTTCGTCCTCGCCGTCATGTTCAGCATCATCGTCATGAAGCTCAACCTCACCACGGCTACTACTATTTATTCTATTTTAGACATTTAATCCTACTTCTAAGTTCCAGTGAAATTTTTTTAAAATATATTTAAAATAAAATATTTATTTTATTTATTTTTCTGGTGTGTAGATAGGCAGTGTGAAAGGGACAGATCCAAAGGATTATCAACTTCTCTATGCTATGAAGAGCATTTGCCAAGCAAAAAGGCCTGAGGTAATTAAAGCATATCATATTACCATTCCTCCTTTTTCATAAATTAATTATATAAAGTAAATAAAATAACTATTTATTTAATTTATTTGTGATTAGCTTGATTGGTAATTCTAAATATTTAGTTAATAAAATATCTAGAAAATTCTAGCTGAGGTGAACGGTCAAAATTAACTGTACGTTCCTTTTAATAGAAACAGATTCAAAAATATATATTAAAAAAATATTAAATAAAGAGCCTTCCTTATAATATAAGTAGCAGTTCCGAAGTTCATTGTGTATAATTTATCAACAACATCATTTATCCAAGAACCCTAATTTGTAGTTTAACCCGATTACTATTTCTTGATCTGAAGGGAAAATAATGTGAAACAATCCAGAAACATAAATAATCTGGGTGTAAAACTGTATTTTTGGTAATTAATTAATGTGTCCGATTCGTTTATTTTTTATTTTTTTTAACGAAAAAAAGATAGTATATTATTCGCTGCAGTCAAATTTTTAAACTTGGTCAACTAAGTGAGAAATATAATATATTAGGCATTGAATTTGACACTCCGGATTTTCGCCCACAATTATCGAGTTTTTTTTATATATATTTTTATATTTTCATTTTTACCTATTAATGAAAATATATGATATAAAAATGTTTTATTTAATTTTAAAGTAAAAAAGTAGAAGCTTTAGGGCAGGGCAAATTTGTGTTACTTACAATAAATTAAAAAATTTCGATCCATTGGAATATTATAACAGTTATTTTCATGCAATGTCTTCTTATAAATTCCTCTTCGCTCATCCAGGTGATACATGGAGAGGATTACATTTCTTTGAGCTTTTTATGTGGACGGAAGTCAAAAGTTGCATATGTATCTGATGTTTCACTATTTCCTACTAGCACTGAGTATGGTAAGGAATTATTTGTTATTTTTATGGTTACAGCTATTTTAAATATTTTAGAGTGTATCAAATTATTTATTAGATTATAACAAATTTGCTATAATAACTACTCTCTGTTCCATATATATATATATATATATATATATATATATATATATATATATATATATATATATATATATATATATATATATATATATATATATATATATATATAATTTTTTAAGATGAAGTTAATTATAAAAATTTTGATTATGATTTAAAAATAAAAATATAAAATATTATACATAAGATTAGATAAATATTTTATATTAGTCAAAATTTATATCTTTATCAAATAAAATTAATTATGGAAATTTTAATTAAGATTAGATAATTATTTTTAAAAAAATATACAAATACTATTATACATATAAGATTAGATAATTATTTTATATCAGATTAGATTTAAGTATTTAAGTATATCATTTTATTGATGTGATGTTCTCAAAAAAATAATAATTTTTAAAAAATTTTGAGCAAATTTATTTAAATATTTTATTTCATTTTATTCATGTTTCCAAAAAATTATAATTTACTCAAAATTTTTAGCAAATTTTATATTAAATTATGGTTTAAAATATATATAGCATAATATATATATATATATATATATATATATATATATATATATATATATATATATATATATATATATATATATATATATATATATGTATGTATGTAATAGAAAATTTCTTAAAAACATCACATCAATGTGATGTTCCCAATAGAAAATATTACATATAGTATAATATATAGTATAATATATTTTAAACCATCACATCATTAAAAATTTCTTGGGAATTACTGCAGTAAATAAAAATATTACATATAGTATAATATTATTATAATTATGGTTTAAATTATGTGATGTTCCCAATAGAAAATTTTTGGGAACATCACATCAATGAAATTTTTTATTATAGTTATAATTAATTATGACAGATTTGCTGTTCTTTTTTTCTATTTCTAAAATTTCTATAAATATAATATTTAAATATTAAATTTGGTTAATTCATTTATTCTCTCTGCAGATTTCGATTTTGACAAATTATATCATAAATATTCTCTTTTTCTGTGCCAAACATTTGTATATTTTACCAGATTTAGTTACTCTCTCTTTTTTTCCCTAAGATTTATCGATTTCCACAAATTGACATAGTAATAATAATTAATAGTTAAATATGTGATTTGTAGTTACATATCAATAATTAAAATATTATTATTATATAACATACCAAATCCCCTAACATCACATCTCTCTAAGTTAGTAATTATGAGAGAAAATTCTAACATCACATCATACTAAAGATTACTAATTATGATAGAAAATCTACTAATATCTAATATCACATCATTAATATTTAATTGAATATTTAAATTAAATATATGATTTGATCCAATTGATGTCGTTTTTCTAAAAATGATCATTTCCCAAAGATTTTGAATAAATTTGAACAGTTTTGTCATATTATATTATATATAAGTTTATAAGTATATAAAAGATTTGGTAAAATTAATAGTTACATTAAAATATTATTATATATCACCTAAGGTGTAGGAATAAATTAGTAAATTAATAGTTACATTAAAATATTATTATATATCACCTACGGTGTAGGAATAAATTAGTTAAATATCTAATATGTATTATTTTATATCACTTAAGCTTTATCAATTAATATTTTGCAATAAATATATTATATATAATATAAGATAAAATTTTGTAATAGATTTTATTACAAAATATTACAAAATATTAGTGAACACCTCCTTAATCCCCTATTATTTTGAATAAAATATTACGATAATACGAATAGATTTTATTACAAAATATTTAAATATATAGTACAAAATATTTAAAATATATTTAGAATATATACTACTTAATATATTAAAATAAAATAAAATATATAATACAAAATATTTAAATAATTTATTTAAATATTTAATAAATATTTTAGAATTGGTTCATAATCCACCGGGTGCATCCAATATTTTTTTGGACAAATCTGAATAATCTCATTCGCCCTTTACTTAAAGAGCTACGTGGTATAATGTGCAAGATTTGATCTCATTTAAGGTTGATGTGATATTAATAGATTTGTTTGCTATCATTTGAAGTATATCTTTTTAGGATATTCATAATATTTGCATAAGATTTGCTATCATCATGTTGTCATTTGAGGGTGATGTGATGTGATGTGATATTTGTAGATTTGGTATATTATGATGTAAATCTATTAATAAGATTTGCTAATATTTCACCAACTCATTCCATCCCATCATGTATAATAGTATAGTAAATCTCATAATATCTAAATATAAAAAAATATATTTATTCTTTTAATTTTTACTTTTTTACCATATATCATATATAATTATAAAACTTGTGTGTAATATTATTAATAGATTTTTCATCTCATAGTTACTATTTTTTGAGAATGATGCGACATTAGAAGATTTTCTACAAAATTGTGCCAATCTCATAATATCTAAATATAAAACTCTATACTTTTTTAAAATTGTTACATTAGGGTGATTGTAATAATTAGCTATTATGTTACTATCATATTTACACTAAGGTGATGTGATATTAGTAGATTTGTTTGCTATCCATAAGATTTGCTATCATGTGATGTGCTGCTTTCCAACAGATGTTGTGATCCATAGGATAGATGTTGTGATCTATAGGATATATATACTTTTTAGGATATACATAAGATTTTTGTATGATGTTGTGATGTGATGTACATAAGATTTTTGTTTGAGGTTATATATCTTTTTAGAATATCCATAAGATTTGCTATGATGTTGTGATGTGATGTAGTATTTGTAGATTTGTTATTATTAAAGGGTATATCTTTTTAGGATATCCATAAGATTTGCTATGATGTTGTGATGTATATATATATATATATATATATATATATATATATGAAAATTAGTGAACATCACATCAAACTTTTTACCAAATCTCATAATATCTTTGTAGCTTTGTTACGATGTTGTGATGTGATTTTTTTTTCCTAGAAATGTATAACTCTTCTTATTTATATTTTTACCAAATCTCATAATATCTTTGTAGATTTGTTATAAAAGATTTGCTATGATGTTGTGATGTGATTGAAAATTAGTGAACATCACATCAAACTTTTTACCAAATCTCATAATATCTTTGTAGATTTGTTATGATGTTGTGATGTGATTTTTTTTTCCTAAGAAATGTATAACTCTTCTGATTTATATTTTTACCGAATCTCATAATATCTTTGTAGATTTGTTATAAAAGATTTGCTATGATGTTGAAAGATTTGCTATGATGTTGTGATGTGATGTAGTATTTGTAGATTTGCTATCATTAAAGGGTATATTATGATGTAAATCTATGATATATTATGATGTAAATCTGCTCATAAGATTTGCTATTATTTCACTTAGTTATTCCATCAATCATGTAATAAAATCTATTCGTATTATCGTAATATTTTATTCAAAATAATAGGGGATTAAGGAGGTGTTCACTAATTCCTACCCCTCTTATAATATTATAGTAAATCTCATAATATCTAAATGTAATAATTGTATATATTTTAAAAATTTTCATTTTTCATCATATATATATCATATAAATTTCTATATTTACAATTCATTCCATCTCATAATTACTAAGTTCGAAAATGATGTGACATTAGAAGATTTGAAAGTGATGTTTGTATATTCATAATTATTAGGTTTGATTGTGATGTGATGTTAGAATATTTGCTATGATATTGTACTGGAAAATGTGCCAGTATATTTACAATTCATTCCATCTCATAATTACTAAGTTCGAGAATGATGTGACATTAGGAGATTTGAAAGTGATGTTTGTATATTCATAATTATATTAGGTTTGATTGTGATGTGATGTTAGAATATTTGCTATGATGTTGTACTGAAAAATGTGCCAGATTCTTTTAGGGTTTAGGGTACCACAATCAAATCTAATATAATTAAAAAAAAACAAAGGACATGGATAACCGAAAACAACATCGTAAATTTTAAATTTCAAAATTATAATTTAAATCCTAATATTTTGAATTATATATCGTAAATTTTATGAATTACGATAATTTTTTATTTTTTTATTCAGATTTAAAGTAGACTTTTAGTTTGCCATAATTTAACAACGACTAATATTTAGTGCTCCATGTTGACCTTGGTTGGGAAGATCACATCACAATCATTTTCAAATATCCTAAAAACGATCATTCCCCACCAATTTTGATTTTGTTAGATTATAGTAAATTTGTTATTAAATTAAATATATATAATTTGATTTCATTGATGTTAAATATAATATTTAAATATATGATTTGATTTGATTGATGTCTTCTTTTTTCTAAAAATGATGATTCCTCAAAGATTTTAAACAGATTTGTATAGTTTTATTAGATTAAAGTAGATTTGCTATCATATTAAATATATGATTCGATTTCGTTTTTCCTAAAAAATGGTTATTCTCCAAATATTTTCAACAGATTTTCACCGTTTTGTTACATTATGATAGATTTTGCTATCATAAGTACTCTTTTCCTCTTCTCAAAATTTTTGTATTTTCTCACATTATAACAGATTTACTGTCGAAATTAATATATGCAAATTTTTGTATAGATTTAAAAAAAAAAAAAAAAATGATATATAATATTTAAATATGTGATTTGTATTAGTTAAAGATATAAATTAACAAGATTTGGTGGATTTTGATGTTTTAGGAATAAAAATTCCATTTTGATTTTATCTCAGGATTATGATAGATTTGGTATCATAAGTACGCTCTTTTTCTATTCCTAATATTTTTACATTTTATTAGATTATAACATATTTGCAATCATAACTACTCTTTTTCTGTTTCCAAAAATATTATATTATATTGTAAGATGAAATTAATTATAGAAATTTCAATTATGATTCAAAATGAAAATATAAAAATATTATACATAAAATTAGATAAATATATTTATATTAGTTAAGATTTATATTTTTGTAGGATGAAATTAATTATGGAAATTACAATTAAGATTTAAAAAGAAAAATATACAAATATTATACATATAATATAAGATTGGGTGCTCCCAAGAAATGATAATTTTCTAAAGATTTTGAGGAGATTTATTGAAATATCTCATTTCATTCCTGTGATGTTCCCAAAAAATTATAATTTCCTAAAATTTTCAGCAGATTTTGTGTAATTATGGTCTTAGATTTGCTATCATATAGTCTTAGATTTGCTATCATAATTTTCATGTGATGTTCCCAATAAATTATAATTTTTTAAAGATTTTCAACAGATTTTGTGATCTTAGATTTGCTATCATAACTTTCTTTCATGTGATGTTCCCAAAAAATTATAATTTTCTAAAGATATTCGGCAGATTTTGTGTCAGATTATGATCTTAGATTTGCTATCATAACTTTCCTTTTCTGTTTCTAACATTTTTATAAATAAAATATATTATAGTATATATAATATTTTTGTAAGATGTAATAAATTATGAAAATTTCAATTAAGATTTACAAATAAAAATAAATAAATATTATATATAAAATTAAATAATTATTTTATATATTAGTTGAGATTTATGAATAAAAATATTAAATATAATATTTTATATATATAAGGTTTTGTAAGATTAATAGTCAAATATCTTTATATATACTCAAATATTTAATTTGCAGATATCTAATTTGTAATTAAATATTAACTACTCTCTTTTTCTGTTTCTAACAATTTTATAAAATATATTATAATATATAATATTTTTGTAAGATGAAATTAATTATAAAATTTTAAATAAGATTTAAAAAGAAATATACTATATATATATACAATATATATAGCACATTTGCTATTATAGTTAGTCTTTTTTCTGTTCCTAAGATTCTTCGATTTTTAAGAGATTTTGTCATTACTGCCAGTATTTTTCAGATTTGTTATCATAACTTCTCTCTTTTTCTTTAGAAATAAATAAATATCTTATATACAAGATTTTCTAAGATTAATATAGATATGATTTCATTAATGTGGTATTTCAAAAAAATTTGATTTCCGAAAGATTTTCAAGAGATTTGTTATCATAACCCTTCTCTTTTTCTGTGCCTAAAATAGCTAGATTTTCACATATTTGCTATTATAGTTACTATCTTTTTCTAATTTTAAAATTTTTATAAATGAAAATTTAGAAATGAATAAATATATCTTATATACAAGATTTTCTAAAATTAATATTTTCATATGTGATGTGATTTGATTGATGTGATATTTTTAAAAAAGTTGATTCTCAAAAATTTTTTAAGAGATTTTATCATAATCCCTCTCTTTTTCTTTAAAAATAAATAAATATCTAAAGAAGAAAGTAAATTTCTTATATACAAGATTTTTTAAGATTAATATTTCAATATGTGATGTGATTTGATTGATGTGATATTTACAAAAAAGTTGAATCCCCAAAGATTTTCAAGAGATTTTATCATTACTACCAGTATTTTGCAGAAATAAATAAATATCTTATATACAAGATTTTTTAAGATTAATATTTTAATATGTGATGTAATTTGATTGATGTGATATTTTTAAAAAAGTTAATTCCAAAACCCCTCTCTTTTTCTTTAGAAATAAATAAATATCTTATATATAAAATTTTCTAAGATTAATATTTTAACTATCTTTTCTTTAGAAATAAATAAATATTTTATATACAAGATTTTCTAAGATTAATATTTCAATATGTGATGTGATGTGATTTGATTAATGTCATATTTTCAAAAAAGTTGAAGCAAGCCCATCTAATAGAAAGAGCAAATGAAAAATTACCGGTTATCCTCCATACAGTTTATTTTTTTAATATTAAGTTTTTCTCCAGAAACTAATTTAAATTAAATATAATATGCCAAACTATTCCTAACTTTTAAATATAATAAATTATATCTAATGTCTAATTATTTTTTAATTACCGCAGCGAAGCGCGGGTGTTTAACTAGTTAAAGTAGTTTGACGAAGTTTAGAGTTTTTACTGGTTAAAATTAAAAGTTTCAATAAAAAAAAAACTAATGTTTTAAAAAAAATTTAATACGTATTAAAATTAAGGATTAATTTTATACAGCTTTTTATTAATATATTAAATAGCAGATATATTATTACAAAATTCAACTTTTTTTATTTATTCCTTTAAAAATTTTAAATTGTTCATATATATTCTTCTGGTTTGTTACAGTTAGTTTATTATTTATTTTTTAATATAATGTCAATTTTGTTTTTATAAATATATTTTTTAAAAATTCTAACAATTAAAAATATATTTATTATTAAGTATAATATCAATATCTAAAATAATACAGAAATGAACAGTAAATTACTGGCAATTTTTTTACCCATAATATTTAATTAGCAATCAAAAAATAAAATTTTGGCGCAAAAAATATTTTTTTAAAAATTATCATCTATTATTTAGTCAAATCCATTACAAGCTAATCTGCCAAACAGGGCATAAGGGCCTGTTTACAAAATAGAAAGAGTTCAGGGGGCTTTCTACATTTTTCCCTGTAGGCTTTTTTTTTTTCTTTTTTTTTTTGGCCATTTTTTTGGATCTGGAGCGGAGTTGGGGAAGGAGACGAACGAGATGATCCTCGCGGTGCTCTTCGCCAACACCGAAGGGAACATCCTCGTCGAACGGTGCGCCATTTCTCAATCAAAACCCTAATTTTTTACTCCACCGATCGAAACCCTAGTATCTAACGAGATCACGCGGTGGATCGGGATCTGGAGCTGCTGGAATTGTTCTATTTTTTTTTTTTTTTTTTTTGGGGTTTAATTTACCGTTCCGTAGTTGATTCTTTACTATTTCCTCAGGTTTGCTTCTGCGAAAGTTTTAATTTTTGAATAAATCGCTCAAAATTTTATGCATGTTATCCATTTGTTCACTTTTATGATCGATGTGCTCTTAAAAACATGGTTTTTTGATTATTATTCTAAGGATTTGGAATCTAGTGTGAGATGAAAAATGTGTCTGAGACAAGTTTCACGAACTTTAATTCATTCGTTTTAGCTGATGAAATTGAGTTCATCTGATAGTAATTTGTTTACTGTATTCGATTTCTGCTGTTATATTATGTATATCATTTGTTGGATATTATCACCAATACTTGGTCAATTTCTATTGGAATGATCCTGTAACTACTCAGTTCATGAGGATTTTAGGGTTCTTATATGCGCCAGAGGAACTAATTATTTCAGTAGTACATTTATACAATCGATTGTAATGCTCAGTTGTGGAATGTTTAAGAACTTTTAATAAGCAATTGAATTCATTTGTATTTAAAGATTTAACCTCCCATCGACTCAAAACTCTCTTTTCTTTTAATTAGTAAATAATTTTCTAAAAAAATTTCAAAATATTTGATAAAAATACATAATAAATAATTATAATATTTTGTTGCTGAAGAAGATAAATATTTCATATTATTATGTGTCGGCACGCATGTACTTTTTGTGACCGGCACGTATCGGTAGGGGTGGCAATCCGGCTCGCTGTTCGCGAGCCAGCTCGTGTTCGGCTCAAAATGTGCTCGAGATCGAATCGCTCGTTTAGTAAACGAGCCGAACACGAGCCGAATTTTTCAGCTCGTTTAATAAACAAGCCGAACACGAGCTGGGGTCAGCTCGCTCGTGTTCGGCTCGATAACAGCTCGAATATATATATATATATATATATATATATATATATATATATATATATATATATATATATATATATATATATATATATAAACTTTACTATTTAGATTTTAGGCCATCAATTTTTTATGAATTTTAATTATTAGATTAAAATTTTAATTTTTTTATTTTCTTTCAACTTTACACCTAATAGTAGAAATAAAAATCAAACTTGTTGTTCGCGAGCCAGCTCGTGTTCGGCTCGTTAATAAACAAACCGAACACGAGCCGAATTTTTCAGCTCGATATTTAAACGAGCCAGCTCGTGTTCGGCTCGTTTATTAAACGAGCCGAACACGAGCCGACCCCAGCTCGCTCGTGTTCGGCTCGTTGACACCCCTACGTATCGGTATGACCCTGTGCCACGGCACTTAACTCCTTGATTGTATTGCAGCTTTCATGGAGTTCCTTCTGAGGAGCGGCTTCATTGGCGCTCTTTCTTGGTGAAGTTGGGAGCTGAGAATCTCAGAGGAGCTAGAAATGAGGAGCTTCTAGTTGCTTCACACAAGTATGTTAATTTCCTGTTATCAAGCATGTGTCTTTTGTTATTGAAAAACCGGCATTGAAAGATAAGGAAATAGGTTTAATTGTTGGGAGTCATATCATCCGCATAAATATAACACCCAGATTAAAGGCCTTTTGTTGTTTTTTTTTTTTTGTTCTTAATGTGTCAAACTGTATGGATTTAGGGATGACCTTGAGATATGCCGCAAAGAGAACGAAACTTCGCCTAAAGACCTCGAACTAAAAAATATGAAATGGTTCAACCTCTAATTAAGAAGACTAGATCTGTTTTGGCAAATAAGATTATGTAGTAGTGGTAGAAGTATTTCAAAAGAGAAAAACAGTAAGTCAAAGAAGACAATGGAGCGCGCCAGAGAACAAGCTGGATTGTTGACGATAATTAAGAATGGGTCAGTATCTTATAATAGAAAGTCTTGGAAATGGGCAAAAATTTCAAATTTCCTGGACAAACTCAGGGTAATACTTCGATATAAAGCTCGAACTGCTTATCTTTTATTTTGGAACCTCAGCAGCAGGTACCACAGAGTCTTAGTTTCCTTTAGTGATTTCGTGTTCTATACACGACAACTCAACTTCCAACTCTTTTCAGGTCGGTGTATATTGTCTACACCATGCTTGGGGATGTCTGCATATATATTGTCGGAAAGGATGAATATGATGAGCTTGCCTGTGAGTGTTTTCTTTGTTTTCTTTTGACTTTCATAGGTGTTCTTGCCCGAAGAAATCTTATGTGTTTTTTCTCCGTCTGTTTATTACACCTAGTGTCAGAGGTGATTTACGTCATCACATCAGCAGTCAAGGACGTATGCGGGAAACCTCCGACGGAGCGCCTCTTCCTTGACAAATATGGAAGAATTTGCTTGTGCCTTGACGAAATTGTTTGGAAGGTCTCTTTTCGATATTCAGCTCGCTGTGAAACTTTATAATCGATGAATATTTGTTGCTTAAAGACAGGCGCGTGCGTGCGTGCATTTTGTTGCGATGAATTTCTTCTAACTTTGGTTTCTCCTGTTGGTAAAGGGGATGCTGGAAAACACTGAGAAGGACAGAATCCGAAGGTTGATAAGGATGAAACCTCCTGTGGAGCCATGATCTCGAGGATCATTTCCTGTTCTTGCCATTGGCATTTCTCCTCACCTTTTGTGTTTGTTTAAAGATCTTGTAGCTAGTGATCAATGTTCTTTGTTCCTGTAATGATATACGCATCAAATTTTCGTCGGTAACTAGTAGAATCACTGGAATATTTCGAGGATTCGACAATATACTTTCCTGTTTGCATTTCAATGTGAAAATAATTATACTTCTGACAAATCTGTGTATGCTGTTACTTAAAATGTGAGCAAAGAAAAACAAGTTCTTTAAAAAAAATTTGGGAATCTCAAGAGCTCTACTCGAATCTCTGTCTCTTTTGAAGTGTCTTCTTTGATATGAATTCAACTCTGATCATATAGAAGAGCTTTTTCTTATTTAATGCTATAATAAAGAGAAGGGTAAAAAATTATCCTTATTTTTCGAGTTCATTTACATTAAGTAATGACATTGTTAAATAATTTAAACATGGTGATAAATGACATAAAATTAGTGAAATACAATGCTGCAGATGAGGATAGTGCTCTGCCACCTCTTCCTGCTCCAGAAACACCAAAATTTTCCATTTATCAAAATCAAGAACTTCCACTTATTCTGATCTGGCTATTAACTGTAACATGAACATGATATGACTTGAATCTGAGCAACAGAAAAATCTCATACAACCAAAACCAATCTGAAATTAAAACAATTCTGGTAAGAGACATCTAAAGAAGCCCAAAAGGACGGAAATATGAAATAATTCGAACTTGAAATCACTTAGACTGGACCAAACCTCTGTAATTTCTACTCAAACATAAAATGTGGATAGTTGGAAAATAAAATAAAACTCTGAATTCAACTATTTTTTTTATTTTTTTTTATTTTTTTATTTTTTTATTTTTTTATTTTTTTATTTTTTTATTTTTTTAACAACAAAAAGGTATATATTTTAAATAATTTATTAATAAATAATAATAAAATCTTTAATTATCAATAAGCTGGAATAGCTCAGTTGGTTAGAGCGTGTGGCTGTTAACCACAAGGTCGAAGGTTCAAGCCCTTCTTCTAGCGTTTAAAATTTTTTTTTGGAATATTTCCAATTTTTTTTTTAAATTAATATTTTATACCTAGATTTGATCTTGGGCATCAAAGATGTTAAAAGACAATGATCTGAAATCACAAACACAATATACTTTAAATTATGTAGCAAACAAAATAATTTAAAACTTGATTCTTAAAAACAAAATCTTTACCATAAGAAATCTTCTTTTTTAAAAAAAAAAAATGGTTTATGTCAGCCTTGTAAAATCAGCAAACTAAATTTAGATCATCATTTTATGAACTTTTTTCTTTGCTATTTTTGCAAATCACAACTACAATTTGTGTTTCAGCAATCAGACCCTATAGTCTACTGTCTACAACATTACTATTGTTTTTCATAAATTCAAATTCTATGATAAACAGTAACTTGAAAACATATATTGCTTTGTAACTGCCCAAACCACATCAAAATCTCAAAACTCCCTCTACTGCTATAAACTGGTTTTACTTTACAAACTTCTCCCATAGTAGTACATTACAAGCAGATCCTTGAAGTAAAAATAAAAACAAGAAAAGAAAATGTGTTATATTGAAAGCCACATTTCATAGCACACATGCAGTAAAATTACAAGCAAAGATCATCAGAAGTTCCTCACTTTCGCCGGGAAGAAGAAACAACACATAGATAAGAACTGTCATAACAAAGACATAAATATAAATTTTTATAAACAAAACAAGAAAAATAAAGCTACCCTTTACCACCCCAAAAGAACAAGCATCAAATCAAAAGGGAGAAAAAGGAAAAGAAAAAGGAGAAAAGGACAATAATTAATAAATAGTACAACCAAATAATCATTTCTAGCTTTCTATGTAGCACCACTCGCGCTTTTTGTGTTAAAACATCTCCATGGCATCCTGCCCCATTCTCTCCAAGTCTTCCTGCGATAACAGCGTCTTCTTGACGCCTCCTCCCGTCTTATCGTACGGTTGGGCCATCCTCCGAAGGAACTTTGCCAGTAAAAAGATCAATTTAAATGGTTAGGCGTAAAAAAAAAACAAAAACCAAACAAACAAACCGACATCATGGTACAAGCACAAAGAAATATACAAATAATGAGTGGAGGCGCGAAGTTAAATTCCTAGCAAGAAGTAAAAACATGAGAGTTAAAAAGTTACGGTTGCTTAAAATTTGGTTCCATCGCGGAATGATAGTTCCTTATGGGCGAAGTTCATAGTAAGTTCGATGCTGAACCCGTAAAAGTGCTTGAACTCGGTGTGATTTGAATATCGTAAGACACCTCGAGTAAGGTTATTCCGATAAACTTGTATGCATATTTTTCTTATTCTATAAAATATAACTAAAAGCAATACTTTGGTACTCAGCGGAAATCCTAGTTTGGATACGCACCTCGCGTGCAATGTGCAAAGCCATGTCTGTGCTCAGATTTAGGTGTGCATCTCGTAAATGCGATAATATCCAGCCAGGCAATTTGGAGCGTTTATCGTGGCGGCTGTATCTGCATGTAAAAAAAAGGGGCATAGCATGAGCCATAATGGAAAGAGTCTATTTAAAGATATGGGCAAAAAGGAGAAAGTTTATGATTTACAATCATCAAAAGCAAGAATAATATGTGGCATGCAGACAGATTTATGCGTTTATGTATATGTTCTTGATACACGTGATGGATATTTGCAGTTGCAATATGTAATAGTAAGCAACCAAGTTATGTTCTACAGTTATTAATAAAAAAATTAAAATTAAAACTAAAATCATAAGGAATGTCCAAAAACGATACACATTATTTATTACTTGAATGTTGTAAGAAACAGGAAGGTTGGACCTAAAAGTTATAAGAGTTGTCATTGTGACAGGGACTCCGAATTTCGAACTTCAGTGAAGCATAGAAAATGACACAGAAGATAAGATGTAACGAAGCTTTACCATTAAAAGAAGTCTCCCTATCCAATATGAAACCTCCCTATCCAAAAATAATCTATCTTCAATTTCAGTTAATTTTTTATATGTGCAAAAGTCCCTACGAGATTGAAGAAAGATTAGTAGCAAGTTTTTGCTGCTTTACTTTTTCCCATCTTTTTTTTCCTAAAAGAAATGATGAATCTGCAATTTATCAAAAAAGTAAAGAATAGAGAAGTCTATCCCTAGGCACCAGCAATCATATAGAATTTGAGAAAAAACATAAATGGAAAAGTGAGCAATGCCAAATGAGGCCTTAATTCCGCTCCACAACTTCAGTTTGATGGAAAAAGTACAAATATATGCACAAGGAAAAAAGAAAGAAGCCTGGTATTTGAGATGCAACCACTAATTGTATACCTCTTGTCAGCAAATATCATCATCCCATAATCTGCCTTTGAACGGATTACTCGCCCAACACATTGTGCAGCTTGTCTCTGCCATTGTGTGCACGGTAAACAATTTCACAATTCTGACAAACGTTAATTAAAAATAAAGAGACTATAACTAAGGTTTCATACTTGTATAAAAAGACAACCCAGACGGAAAGAAGACTCGGGTTTAGGGCTAAGCTATAATAATATTATAATATTATTTTCTGAATAAATGAGCTGTAATAGAAAGATGAGTCTTCTGGCACGCCATCTCTAAATGGACCTTAACAATCTCATTTTAAATGGTATTCAGGAGTCAAAGCACAGTTTCCTACTGTCAGAGCTTAATCTATCCAAGGAGGCCCTTCAAGGAAAGGTGTCGATTAAGAGACTACTCGATACTAACAATCCACCCCTACATGTAAAGATATTTTCATGGTTCTTCAGCTCATGACAACTCAGATTCGGTGAAGCAACGTTGGCTCTAACCGTGAAAGCCGCTCTCTAGTATATTGGTATAGTATAGAAAGTATTGGGATATCACTACACTTCATTTTCATTTCATTTTATTTTGTGTGTTGGTTTTTATCATTTAGCGAGCAACAAAGATGGAACACATACCAATGCATCAAAAGTAAGGAAATCACCCTCTTTTATCTGAAAAGTCTCTCGCAGGTACTCTAACCTAGCAAGCAAAATCCTGTAAAAAAGAAAGAATAATTGAAAACCAAAAACAAAATTACAATACTAAATATGGAAGACCAGAGAATTCCTAGTACAACTAATTTACATCTACAAGAACTGCCGTTCTTTGCAACTAATGCACATATAAGTGTACTCCATGCCACAAATGATTAAAATTTATTAAAAGAGAAGATAAACATATGCAGGAGCAAAGTGCCCTTGACTCATAAATTGCAGACAAGCAAGTACAGGATTCTACTGAACCTTATTCCTTCATCAATATCCTCTATTTTTTTCATGCATAACAAAACCAGTTCTATAGAAAGGTACGGCTCTGAACTTCCTTAGCAGAATACTAAATTGGTGGGATTTGCCATGAAGTTGAAATTAAGCAGCCTAAACATGCGCAAATGATTAAGGAAAAAAAAAGAAGAAGAAAGAATCAAAGCTGACCTGCTAAGAGTGTATTGGAAAGGAACACCAAACATTATAACAAGTCTGCCATAATGTCGATCAAAATCTATACCTTCAGCCACCTTCCCCCTGTATTGATGCAAATAAAATTAGTTAGATTACTTGGAAAACTAAATATGCTCATCTGCATATTCTCGTACCAAATTATGTTGCGTGACAATCTTGCAATAGATGGAAGCAGGAAAATTTTTAGTAACAGACAGGCAAAAGAAACAGTTATAGCTAAAAAGACAAATGCAGAAGAAAAAAAAAGCTATTCTTAACCCTGAATTTAACATATAACGGATGAATATTTTCTGTAAAGACAAATACTTACTTTTATTTTAAAAACAAGTGATAAATGTGTAAAAACATATTATAGAAGAAAATTACAACAGCATGGCAACAGTACCCAGTTATGCAGATTGCAGAGGCTTCTTTCTACACCGTGATGCAGAGAACAAATACTGGAATCTATTATACTGTCTTAGATGATTTGTCGTCAGTTAGCTTTCGATTCACTTAAAACTGATCATCTAGGGAATTAAACCTAGTGTCGCATCTAAATAAGTTTAGTATATATAGGTATGGCAACAAGAAATAGGAAGCCCAACCCTGTTTCTTATTCTTTCTTAGTCTAATGATTTTTCTGGAACCGATCTCCTCTTCTCTCTACAAGCAGCCCTCTAGACTAGTGAGTTCTCTTTCCTCATTAACCAATGGAATTTGTTTAAGGTATATAAGACTGCTAAGGTAGTGAATCTGAAAATAGTACTGAGGGAAAGAGAAGGTTTAGAGATGAAATAACCTGGCAACAGAGAAAAAGACAGCGCCTCTACCACAGTCACATGCCTTACGATAGTTATCAAGTGCCAATGTAGTTTCAACTACATCCTGAGTTTCAATGAAAACTAGCTTATGCTGCATCACATCCTGCAAAAGAGATCCATAAGTTACAACTAAGAAGATGGTGTATATTACAACCAATGAAGATAAAAAAAAATGCTTGTATTTAGGTAGATAAGTTCAAAGCATAAACCAGCAACCGGCAAGCATTAAATAGACGATAAGAAAGAAGGGGAATAATAGGGAAATTAAAGGAGAAGTAGGATCTTTAAGGTAAATACAGAAGCAGAGATAGAATAGTATCTTTAACATATTTAGTATTAACTTAGAAAGTAATTGGTTTAAATAGGTTATCTGCTTTTCTAGATAGGCAAGTGTAGAAAGGTCTCTGAAAATATGCTAATGCATGCAAATAAAAACTTCATAAGATAAACCTAATTAATGCTCCTAATCATTGTAGGATTGTCTATTACTGCTCACAACTGTAGAATGATGATTGATGAGACTTGCTGGTTTCAGCTTATATCCATTAATAGTGAGAAGAGTGCAAATAGAAGTTCTACATTTCATTATGCATGTCAATGTGGAAAAAAGGTAACAACGTGAGCAATGATGCTGAGAGCTTCATGGTAATGACATGATAAAATGAAAAATTTTAACAGCAAAATCACCTGTAGAATTCCCATTTCATTCCAACTGTTAACAATGCCATCCATATAAGAGTAACTAACAAAGAAGCAAACAACGCCATCTGGAACAGCAGCAACCATTTCTAGCAGCAGTCTTCCATAGTTTCGTACAACACCAGGATCACTACGCATATCAAACTTTGTACTCACAGGTAGCTGATCACTGATACAAGAACAACGAGCTTGCTTAATACCTACTGTAAGAGAATATAAGGAAATCAAGCAAAATAAAACTGTTCTCATGCTAAATAATCTATTTAAGGAGAAACCACTGTGGTTTGCCAAGCCCAGCTAGAGCTTCTGCAAAAGTGCAGATCGCAATAGCACTGTTCGAATAAACACTAACAAATCATTTACTTAAATCTCCAAAACAATTTTCCACTGCAGCAAAAATAGCAGCTTCCCATTGCAGCTTCTACTTTGGCGGCTCAAAAGCTCATTTTAGGTTACCACCATAGAATAGATATCTTGTTTGCCAAATATTTTGCTGCTTCTTGGGGTGGTGAAGCTTTCCATAAGTTAGTTAAAACAGGCAATTCATATAATTTCAGCAAAGGACCCTTAGTTTGGGTGCATTCTTAAAAATTAGCAGAAAACAAAAAAAAAATATTAAAACTGCTCAAGCCCAATAATCAATGACTTGTATATCTAAATCGTTTTCACGATTACCTTCCACGAGTCAGAACCATGGGGCATATGCAATCCCTTGTCAAGGACATTGTAAAACTCCGACTTATGACAGGATTAAAATTCAGGAGACGAGGATAGAGGTCAATCGGGCTCAGAGTTCCTGAGGTTATGATGACAGACTGGAAGCGATCAAAGACAGGCTTTATTGCAAGCGAAGCATCATGACAGCTAAGCTGCAGTAAAGGGCATAATTAATAAATTACTCAGAACAGTGTAACAGAAAGTGGGCAAAAATATAACAATAAAGAAATTAACATCACACCTGCAGTACTGGGTCAGGAATATGAGGCATTCTCTCATCAAAGGGCTCAATTATAATAGAAAAACCCCGTGTGTATGTTCCGACAAGTGTTGCAAAGTCACAAACAGTTTGAATGTGTAAGAATTCATCTGTATCGGTTATCTCTAGAGTAAGCATGAGAGAGTGCAAGCGGTCGTAGCAGAATCTAAGCATTTTCTGGTCAATTCCAGCCTGAGAATTCACAGAAGAAACAAACGCCACGGGCCCTTCAGTCTCGACATTCTCCGTGTCCAAACGCCCTTTTAGATACTGCACCAATCTTCGCAATACCGAAAGGAAGTGCTCGGCTCGCCGGATATTTCCAGGTACTGCCTCCTTCAAAATATTGTCAGGCAAGGCGGGATTTGAGAACCACGCATCCGTTACTTTAGCACAAGAAATAGATAGTATCAGAAACTGACCGGATAAAGCGCATGAAGAATCAAGAACAACATCTAAATTAATAACAAGAGAGAGCACTAACTCGGAAGGTTTCCTCTCTGAGCCAAGCCGTCTACAAGCCGGTTGTATTCAGCACGAAGTCTGTTCGCATCAGTGGCCTTCAACCTTCCTACCAAATTAAGCATCATCGAAGCAAGAGATCGTTTACAAGTTACAGCAAACACTTTGATGCGCATTATCATAAAGCATAAAGAAGGAAACTAAAACAGTCCAAATATGATAGAATCATCCAAAGAATGGTTTCCTTCCATCCAAATATCCAATTTTTTTCTCGTTTCTTACTTCATTCTCCTCCATCTCCTAATAAATAGCTAGGTAAGATCATAAAAGAGAGTGAAAACAAGGTAAACCCTAATAAAGGAGACAACTTTCTACAATCGGGGATTAGGCAATGAGCAAAGGGGACGACTACCTGTCGATCTCCTGCGCCATCCGGTTGAGGTTGCGCGTGGCCCCGTCGAGCGTCTGCTTGCGCACGCTGACGCTGAGCGCCTCGATGCAGACGTTGTCGATGTTGTGGGCCTCGTCGAAGACGACGACGCACTCGCGCTGCATCTCCCGGGAGATGATGGTGGCGACCTTGGGGTCGAGGAGGTACTGGTAGCTGTAGACGACGACGCTGGCGAAGCGGATCATGTGGCGGGCGAGGAAGTAGGGGCACCAGCCGCGGTCGCGGCCGAGGGCGCGGAGGTCCTGGAGGGTGTAGACGCCGGGGGGGAGGAGGACGTTGTCGGGGCCGGCGTCGGCGGCGCGGTCGAAGGACTCGAAGAAGGAGCAGGTGGGGACGGAGGGGTCGGCGGCGGCGGCGGAGCGGACCCAGGAGGCGGTGAGGCGGCGGCAGGCGGAGTCGACGGAGTCGCGGGAGGCGGCGGAGAGGGCGACGGGGTTGACGCAGAGGTTCTTGCGGGAGGAGAGGCCGAGGGCGAGGATGCGGTTGGGGGGGAGGTGCTGGAGGAGGAGGCGGAGCTCGGAGAGGGTCTTCTCCATCTCGTGGACGGTGCGGGTGCAGTAGAGGAGCTTGAGAGGCGGAGAATGGGGAAAGTGGTGGAGGGAGTAGGAGAGGATGAGGGAGAGGAGGGCGGAGGTTTTGCCTGTGCCCGTCGGCATCTCGAGGAGTGCGTGCCCGCGGGCGTCGAGTGCGCGCTTCATCTCCACCATGTAGCCGTACTGCTCCGGGTAGATGTGCTCGTAGGGGAAGTACACCGTCACCTCCTCGATCTGGAACTTCATGGCTCCGCTTCCTCCTCCTCCTCCTCCTCCTCCTCCTCCACGAAGTCGCACACCACCTGTTTGATGAAATGGGGGAGAGAGAGGGTTGAGGAGGAGGAGGCGGAGGAGGAGGGAGAAGAAGAGAGGTGGTAGGAGAAGCGAGAAGCGGTTCGAATGGAGATCGGGTTCGACGATGCGAGTTTTAAAGAAGTGAAGATCCGAACCCGAATCCGACCCGATTAGAATGCGTCTCGAATCAGTATAGAAACACGACGCATGCATGCTCCTGCAGTTATATTCTAAATTTTAACACTGATTTTTTCATCTGAATCCATTTTTCTTTTTTTCTTTTTTTTGCCCCTTTATCTGCAACTTATTAATCCTGAGAACACGAGGTACCATGCATCTAAAATTTTAAAAAATAAAATAAATAAATAAAACTCCTTTTTTTATCCTTTGTGGATCCCTCTAGTATGAATGTGAATCTGTTAAATGGGATGAACTCTTGAACTGGATGCTTCAATCAATGCTCGCATAGCAGGGCAAACACTTTCTGTTAGAAAATAAATCACATTAAATTTGATTGCGATTAAAATTATCTAACTAATTTTATAATTATATTGAATAATATAACTTATTTTTAATCGCTATTAAAAATTTCAAAAATTATAGGTGA
Organism: Tillandsia leiboldiana; assembly: GCA_029204045.2. Classification (NCBI taxonomy): domain Eukaryota; kingdom Viridiplantae; phylum Streptophyta; class Magnoliopsida; order Poales; family Bromeliaceae; genus Tillandsia; species Tillandsia leiboldiana. The sequence continues at coordinate 6,053,289 of CM055082.1, forward strand.
AAGAAATTGATTCGAAAACGTGCGAGGCACTGCCCTAAGATGTATTTCCGTCCTTCGTGCGGATTAACGGAGATATCACACTAATGTGCAACCGAAATTTCTCTTCCTACGAGCACGACCGTAAAAGAAATTGACGAAAATTCTCTCAACACCCGATAAACAAAAAAAAACTTAAAATAATTTTTCTTACTTTCTTTAGCTATATATATATATAGGGTGCAGGAAAGTGAACGTTGGGTTTCAACCCAACGTCCAAGTAATGATTAATGCATCTTAAAGGTGATTAATACATTAAAAACTTGAAAAAGCTAACGTTGGTTTCAACCCAAAGTCCTAAAAATTAATTAATACACCTAATAAAATAAATAAATGACAATAAATAAAAGTAAATTAAATAAATGAGACTAAAATTTAATAAAAGAATTGGAAAAAAAAAAAGAAGATAACAAAATAATTATTGAGAATTTTAGAATTTTAAAATTTTATTCTATCAATCCCCCACAAAATTTAAAATTTCGAAATAAGTATAAACTAAAAAATAAAATAAAATAAGATTATCGGGTGTTTATACTATGTAATAGGTAAGATGTTTTTAAGAGACTTAATCTCACTTAGTGTAAGTAATTTTCATCAGAAGGAATCGGCGTGAACCAGGTTTTAAACTACGTTCTTTTGACCCTGACTTCAACTGCCACACACACATTACAGAATTCTCCGTCGCGAGTCTGTACATTAAAGGTGCCTGGGTTCTATCCTTAGAGGGAATCCTATTGAGGATATAACAAGCTGATAAAAGAGCTTCCCCCCATAAGTTCTGAGGTATACCAGAACTTAAAATCATGGCATTAACCATGTCCAATAGAGTTCGGTTTTTTCTTTCAGCTACACCATTAGATTGAGGTGAGTATCGAGCAGTTATTTCATGAATTATTCCATGTTCCTCGCAGAATATGTTTAATTCATTTGAAGTATACTCGCCTCCTCTATCAGACCTTAGAATTTTAATTCTCTTATCCAATTAATTTTCAGCCTCAGCTTTAAAGGCTTTAAACTTATAGAGGACTTCATCTTTGGTCTTCAAGAGATAGGTGTAACAATACTTGGAGTAGTCGTCTATAAAAGTCACAAAGTAGCGACTACCTCCACGGGTAGGTACTCTATTAGAATCACAGACATCACTATGAATTAGTTCAAGAATCTGGGTATCCCTATAAGGAACAGATTTAAAAGGTTTCCTAGGCTGCTTAGCTTGGGTACAAATCTCACATTTAGATTTGGAATCAATCTTGAGTTTGGGTAAAAGATTAAGATTCGTCAATTTCAAAATAGATTTAAGGTTCACATACCCTAATTTGCCATGCCATACATCACAAGATTCAGTATTTAACACAATAGAAGAAGTAGAAACTGAATGAGAAGAATTTTTATTATCAACAAAAGAAAGTATATTTAATTTGAATAAACCCTCAAATACAAAACCTTTTCTAATGAATATTTTTCCCTTAGAAATTGCAACTTTATTAGATTCAAGTACAATCTTATAACCTAATTGCACTAATAGTGATCCACTAATCAAGTTCCGTCGGATCTCGGGAACATACTGCACATTGTGAAAGATCAAAGTCTTTCCAGAAGTTAACTTCAGTTTGACTGTTCCGATCCCAAGCACATTGACAGCTTTTCCGTCTCCAACAGTCACACATCCTCCACCTGAGTCCTGATAGGAGGAGAATAGGAACCTATTAGTACAAACATGAACATTGGCTCCTGAATCTAACCACCAATCTAAATCATGATAGGTGAGGTTCACTCTCAACCATGTTGACTTGAGGTTTAGGATAATTATTCTGATTATTTTGGCCTTTCTTGTAGACAACCTTCTCTTTCTTCCGATAAAAACATTTTGAAGCAAAATGATTGTCTAGACTACAGACATAACAGAATCCATCCTTCTTCTTATTCCCACTAGATTGGTTGGCATTGGATTTATGGGTACGATTTTAGTTTCGGTTTGGATTCTTACACTTAAAGTCTTTATCCTTAGGTTTAATCACAATCAAATCGAAGTTTTACATCTTAGACTCTTAGAAAATAAATCGCACTAAATTTGATTGTGATTAAAATTATCTAACTAATTTTATGATTATATTGAATAACATAACTTATCTTTAATCGCTATTAAAAATTCCAAAAATTGTAGATGAAAAAAATTGATCCGGAAGCGTGCGAGGCACTGTCCTAAGACGTATTTCCGTCATTCGTGCAGATTAATCGGAGACACCACCCCAAGGTACGACCGGAATTCCTCTTCCTACGAGCACGACCGTGGAAGAAGTTGACGGAAATTCTCTCAACACCCGATAAACAAAAAAAAAAATATAAAAAAAACTTAAAACAATTCTTTTCACTTTCTTTAGCTATATATATATATATATATATATATATATATATATATATATATATATATATATATATATATATATTTTGTTTATCGGGTGTTGAGAGAATTTCCGTCAACACCCGATAAACAAAAAAAAAAAATATAAAAAATACTTAAAACAATTCTTTTCACTTTCTTTAGCTATATATATATATATATATATATATATATATATATAGCAGGAAAGTGAACGTTGGGTTTCAACCCAATGTCCAAGTAATGATTAATGCACCTTAAAGATGATTAATACATTAAAAACTTGAAAAACTAACGTTGGTTTCAACCCAACGTCCTAAAAATTAATTAATACACCTAATAAAATAAATAAATGATAATAAATGAGAGTAAATTAAATAAATGAGTCTAAAATTTAATAAAAGAATTGAAAAAAAAAAAAAAAAAAAAAAAAAAGATAACAAAATAATTATTGAGAATTTTAGAATTTTAAAATTTTATTCCATCACTTTCTAGATACAACAGCAAGAAAAAAAAACTCACATCTTGTACAACTTAAAACCATTTGAGTCAATGTGGTAGAACTTCGTATTGAAGATCAGAAGGTCGAATCGAACATTTATGTCAGCAAGCATATTTCTCTCCTCCCAGAAGAACATAAACGGATGCGCGATCCTATCTTTCGATTCTTAGCTGATACATGTAAGTTACAGAGGATTTTCAGTTTCTCCTCGAAGACGACGGGCCACAGTTAGAAACAACAATAGTGTCATAATTTGGCTCCACATAACAACAACTCCAGCCTCTTAGCACTCTGTCGGCGCCTTACAAGCTAAACCTTTAACTGTATGCCTGCATTGAAACCTAGAAAAAGAAGAGACTAAATGTTTCTGCGATAGCACAAAATATTGTTGCAAAGCAGTGATGTTACTAATCCAATATACAGATTTGAAATTACTTGAACACCTAACAAAATAACTGAAGGTTCATTTACTACGCGTAGGTGTATCCAGTAATATATCTTCTTTAATTAGTTTCTAAGAAATTCGACTTCTAACTCGTGAACAACACAATAAATCCAATTGCCTTACATGGAAACAGATACGGGTAATAAGTAATAAGAAACATCTTTTGGCGATCTAACTAGCATTTTGCTAACATGTAATATTTGCTAAAAGTCAGAGCCCTTAATGTACGCTAGAAAAGTAACATGACTTCGGAATAAAGAGTTTCATACAAAGTAAGAAGAAATTCAACTCGATGTTTGAATTGTTGTCATATCAGTTCTTCAGCCTTTTGTTCAAGGCAACTCTTACTGATGATTAAAACAAATTCATTTCACTACATGTATAAGAAAACAAAAAATCACAGTGATTAGTGATTGCCATCAGTAGAAACCTTAACTTTTTGCCTCAAAGATACATACTTCGCAAGACCCGTAAAGCATAGGCTTTTACATGGCCAGGAAAAACCAATTGTGCCAAAAAAACATATTAGAAGTCACATACCAGATATCCTCAGTTTGAGCGGATTCAGACATGAAACACAAACTGGAAATAGGATTATAGTGCTGGCCATTCATGGCTTTGTCTTTGGCTTTACATTTTATATGCAGCCTGAATGGTACTACCTGCAGCAAACAAAATGATGAAGTCTTAATTTTGTTGACATTTATGTCGAAAAATTAAAACAAACAATGAAAATACATACAAGAAGGAATGCATAACAGATACGAGGAGAAAATTGATGTCCAGATATCAACAATACCTTCTTGGTGTAACGAAACTCACGTTTTGGCAAGAAATGAAGAGGTAAGTCGAAAGTGCAAGGACATTTCATCAGAAGAAACAACTTGCAAGGGCCTTAAAAGTAAAGGAAAAAAAAAAAGCTGTTAAGTTAATTGTCCACTTCAGTAAAGTAAAAGAAAAGAGAATAATCAGCCATTAACAGTAAAAGTGCTTAAAGAAAAGAGAATACCAGTCATTACCAGTGTCAGTGCTTCCTGCGCCTCTCGATATTAGAGCACGGATAGCCTGACAATATAGCCAAGTTTAGAATAATATGTGGTTTCCACACAAAATGGAGTAAGTCGTCAATTTATAATACTTGAAAACGTTTCTACTATTTTGAAAAATAGTCCACTGCTCTCTGATTTTGTGATTGTTATCCACTTACTTTCAGTTTTGCATATTTGGGCCAAATTATCTTGTTAAAGACCCAAATGCCCCCAACTGAGTTATCTAGTGCATAAATTTATTGCAATGTCTACCTGGGGCATTCTGCCACATGAGAATAGGATTTTAACCGAAGTTGTAAAAAGGAGGAGTGGATCAAAATTGAAGAACTGAGAAAACAAGCAGATTCTGCCCAAAACACAGAAATTTCTTCAAGAATCCCAGGAAAGCAAACCTTTCTGGAAAGAGTTTGAGCAACTTTACTTTTGGTACACTCCTTTGCGCTTCCAGAATCGAATCTTCCATTAGAAAATAACATGTCATAAACATGTAAAGGTCGTGCAAGGCTTCCTCCTAAGACTAATGTAACTCCTTGAATGCCAGAAACTTCATCAAGCGCATCTTGAAAAGCGGAAAGTAAACTAGAAATTCCATTCATCAATTTTTCCTGCCTCTTAATCCCCTGCTTCACTTCTCTTTTTCTTATATTGTGCTTCCTCTGATCGGAAGCTTTTGTTTCTGCAGGCATTGTGCCAGAATCCACCTAAATATAAAAACTACCGATGAAAAAAGGTTCTTGTCAAAAAAAAAAAATACAAATGCAAAAAGTTGTAATATGAAGATGTACCAAAATTTTGAACTCTTCCTTGAGAGCTACAAATTCATTTTCAAGGTTCTGCAAAACACTGAATAGTAAAATCAGAAAAGGAAAAGGTTTCAAGTCATGCTTACCAATCATCTTCTATTGTGTAAAAGGCGACGAAAAACTCTCAAAAGTTAAGAGCTACAAGGAAGAATAGAAACTTCATGTTTGCAGTTAGCAAGAGGCACAAAAGTTGGTTTGGCAAGGAATCTAGCACACAACATTGGCGAGTAGTAGAATTGGAATAATATAGCCAGCACCAAACAATTTGGAGAAAAGTCGTCGTCATATGAAACAATAAAGGCCTAGTATATGAGGAACATATACGAGAAGACTCTAGGCATGTCACTATTGTAAACAGTATTATTATAGACTATATTTGACAAAAGCAGATGAAAATATTGTTTATATCCTGCATCATGCATGGAGTGTAAATGTGCACTGCGAGCGCATATATAGATACGAATGTCTCCATGTACGCCCATTGCCAAGCGCATGATAAATTTACTTTAAATACTTGATTTATCAATGTAGTAATATTACACTATACCCATATTGCGACGAACAACCAAGCACTTTTCCACATTGTGGTTTCTGTTTTACTTTGCTGTAAGAATCCGTCACCACCAAAAAAAAAAAAAAAAAAAAAAGTAGCAAATGCTACATTATGTAAACAATATTATAGCAAATTATAGCACTTCACCACACTGTAGTTCATAAAGTATAGCACTTTGCTGCATTTTTCTCGATGGCGGATTCTGACAACAAGTTTAACCAGAAACTGCAAATTTGCAGAGTGCTATATTTTGAATTAGGACAAGTATCTATCCAAATTTCTTTCTAAAAACACAAAGGCCATTCATTTTTCATGTGTTATGTAAACAATATTATAGCAAATTATAGCACTTCACCACATTGTAGTTCATAAAGTATAGCACTTTGCTGCATTTTTTTCGATGGCGGATTCTGACAACAAGTTTAACCAGAAACTGCAAATTTGCAGAGTGCTATATTTTGAATTAGGACAAGTATCTATCCAAATTTCTTTCTAAAAACACAAAGGCCATTCATTTTTCATGTGTTATGTAAACAATATTATAGCAAATTATAGCACTTCACCACACTGTAGTTCATAAAGTATAGCACTTTGCTGCATTTTTCTCGATGGCAGATTCTGACAACAAGTTTAACCAGAAACTGCAAATTTGCAGAGTGCTATATTTTGAATTAGGACAAGTATCTATCCAAATTTCTTTCTAAAAACACAAAGGCCATTCATTTTTCATGTGAATATAAACCACCAAACAATTATACTATCAAAACTATAGAAGAGCAAGGAATCTAAGCTAAACAAAAGTAGATCCTCTCCATTCCTTCCATCTGGAATCGATTTAAACCATTCTAAGCTCACAAATCGAGCAGAAAACTACGAGCAACAAGAAAAAGAAAAATCAAATTAGGGTTTTGGGGGAAGAGGGATCTTACGAGGGGATCTGACGGTGCATGTAGAGGACGAATCCGATCACCTCCTTGACGATGTGGAAAACCTCTGACCTCCCCAGCCCCTCCGCGACCGCATCGATCTCCGCGAACCCTAACCCTAATTCACCTCCACCTCCGCCTTCGTCGGTCGATTCCATCACCGCAAAGCGCTCATGATTTTAACGGAGTGGGCGGAGGGAAACCGCCCCTCTATCCGCTCCTTATGGCGTACGCTCTCGACGATGATCTCACTTGCTACGCACGTGCCATTACTATCTATCTATATATATATATATATATATATATATATATATATATATATATATATATATATATATATATATATATATATATATATATATATGATTCCTCCTAATTTTTGTGACAACATTTTCTTCATGGGTTAAATTTTCTTTCCTTCACTCTTTTCTTCATGGTTTAATATTATCCCAATTAATTAGCTCCAATTAATTTTCTTCGCTCTTTCCTTCATGATTTAATATTACCCTAATTAATTAGCTCCAATTAATTACTCATGTATATTTTTTTTCACCCGACAATCTCTTCATCTTCTCCCCACTCTCATTAATTTTTCACCCGACATCCCCTCATCTTCTCCCCCACTCTCTTTCTCAAACCCCACTTTTATCTCTCTCCCATCCACATATCCTTTTTATCACGTTTTCGAGGTTTAACCTCTTAGAGAAGTCGATAAATTCGAATTCTTGAGGTATAGGTTAATTTTTCACCCGACATCCCCTCATCTTCTCCCCCACTCTCTTTCTCAAACCCCACTTTTATCTCTCTCCCATCCACATATCCTTTTTATCACGTTTTCGAGGTTTAACATCTTAGAGAAGTCGATAAATTCGAATTCTTGAGGTATAGGCGGTGGCAGCGGCGACCACCACGGCGGCAGAGGCCACGACCATCAGCACCGAGAGTGGGGAGGCCGCGGAGGGCGGCTTCGGAAAAACCGTGGCGGCCGGGGATCGTGCGCACGGCGGTATTTTGGTATTTCGCCTCAGAATTTTTCACCCCCAAGAGATTCTTCGAATTTTTGGTGCTCATCTCCAACTTCTTCTAAAATGGCGAAATCCTGGTGAGTGCCCCAAATTCGTCGTAGCATGATTTCATTTCGTGATTTGATATTGGATTGATCTAATCGAGATCTTAGAATAATTTGTTTATATTATTGTGATAGATTGGGTATAAGTTTAGTTATAATAATATATGTCCGCTGCATCGCGCGGGTCACTACACTAGTTATTATTATGGGGCAATTTCTTATATACTTATACAAATTTTTCTGTTTTCAAATTTACTTTTCTTAGAAGGCTAATATTAAAACTATTCTTCTTACGTTTCAATTTCTTTCCAAAATACTTCTGAAGTTAAACTCTAAACTGCCGTTATCTGTGTAAAATTACCATTTTGCCCTTTCAAATATACCCTAAAACCCTAAACCCTAAACCCTAAACTCTAAAACCCTAAAAAATCCTAAACTCTAAAATCCTAAAAAAATCCTAAATCTTAAAACCCTAAACCCTAAACTCTAAATTTGGGCAAAATAGGTATATGATAGTTTTCAACTCCAATTATTATCTAACTCTAGTTTAACCCTAGTTAACTTAACAAAGGAAAACGGTAGGAATATTTTTAATAATGATGAAACGTATGAAGGGTATATTGGAAAGAAAAAAATAAAAAGAATAAATCTTATATTTTTTCAGATTTCAGAGTTACATAGATAATTATTCTTATTATTATTTTTTTATTCTTTTTATTTTATTTTTTTTTCTGCTAAAATACAAAAATTCACGATAAATATCTCTTTTTTCAGTTACTCGCACTAGCTCTCAAAAACTTATATTTTATATTCTCTCAAAATTTAAAATTATTATTTTTATTTATTTTTTAGAATTTATATTTAAAATATTCTTAAAAATATTAAAAATATATTAAAATTTTATTTTTTATAAAATAAATAAGAATAATTTTGTTATTTCATCTATCCATTAGTATCGTAAATTTTTTAAAGATTTTAAAAATAAAAAAATATATTAATAATATTTTTTTAATTTTTTATTTTTATGGCAGTAATAAATAATATTTGCAATAACATTATGGGGTGTTACCATGCGACAATTATTATTAAAGTTAACAATATTTTTAATAATAAAAATTTAGAGTAAATTAATATTAGGTAAATGGAGATATCCATTTTTTTTTATTTTTTATTTTCTAGTGAAACAATAAAAACTATATTGCAACACGTTCACTGTAATATATATATATATATATATATATATATATATATATATATATATATATATATATATATATATATATATACACACACGATCAAATCTTGCTATTTTCAGTTATTCCGAAATAGTTTGAAATAAACTATTCCACCATTTTGATTAAATAGTACTATTCTAACAATTAATTCTAAACTCTATTAAAATTATAAATTAAATAAAAACTAAATTATGCATACATAATTTATTATATATTATAATATATTATTTTTATTATAAAATTAGTAATTATATATATTAATATATATTATTTTTATTTAAATATTATAATAAATTATACTTAAATATTATAATGAATTATTTTTATTCAATTTAAGTTTAAGTAGAAGTTGAAAAAAATTTATTTTTATAAAAATATTTTTATTAAATTATAATTCATAATAAATTATTTTTATCAAATATTATAATAAATTATTTCTATAAAAAATTATTTTTATTAAATTATATTTTATATTAAATTTTATTATTATTTTTTTTACTAAACTTTATTATACTATAAAATTAACCAAACATAATTTCTATTATTCATGAGAATAGCAGCATTACATCCCAAACATAATTTTACTTTTATTTCCGACTATTCCGAAATAGTAAGCTATACCGGGTACAATGCCCCAAGTAGCCTCATTGAAAAAAAATATTCTCAATCTAGCTTCTTTTTTTTTTTTAATTTTTTTCCAATATGGCCTCATCTCTATAGATTAGAGAAAAAATAATAATTAAGAATATTTATATTTTACTTAAGAAAAAAAAAATTATTTTTTTCTCTTTCCTTCACCCACTTTCTCTTTTTTTCTCTCTCTCCTCTGCCCACACACTTTCTCTCTCTCTCTCCCCCGCCCCCTCCCCTCCCCCTCCCCCAACTCTCTCTCTCTCTCTCTCTCTCTCTCTCCATTCGTGCCCTCTCTCTCTCCTACCTACCAATAATATAAAAATAATAATTAACTTTTTATAATAATAATATTTTTATAATAATAATATTTTACTATTTTTAATATATTTTTATATAACCAAATACTCAAATTATAGATTAAAATAAATTAAATAAAATTAATTTAATTTAAAATAGTTTATGTTTGTATAAGAGGGAGGAATTAATAATGATATATGCATAATTAAATGGCTAATAATATGAGTCTTAAATGATTGAACAAATGTCCCAAGTAGTTGAAAAAAAAATATTCTCAATCTAGCATTCTTTTTAAAAAAATTTTCAACTTAGGCTTATTTATATAAATTAAAGAAAAAATACTAATTAAGAGTATTTATATTTTATTTTTTAAAAAAAAAATATTTTTTTTCTCTCTCCTTCACCCACTTTCTCTTTTTTTTCTCTCTCCTCTGCACACACACTTTCTCTCTCTCTCTCCCCGCCCCCTCCCCCAACTCTCTCTCTCTCTCTCCCTATCCGTGCCCTCTCTCTCTCCTACTTATCAATAATATAAAAATAATAATTAATTTTTTTATAATAATAATATTTAATATTTAATAATAAAATTATTAAATTATTATTATTATTAGTATTTAATTTTACTATATAAAACCAAATAATTATAGATAATATTTAATAATAATTAATAAAATTATACTTATTAATTTAAATTATTATTTATTTATTTATTATTATTTTTATTCTTATTATTATTGCTATTATAAGTATTTAATTGATCAAACAAATCAACGTGATCAAATAATTATAGATAATAATTAATAATAACTAATAAAAATTATATTTTTAAATTTAAATTATTATTTAATAATAATATTATTATTAATTTAACTAAGTAATTTATATTATTAAATATCTAATTGAACTATATACTAAAAAATAAATATAATATAAAATAATATAATTGTATATTAAAAATAAATAAAAATACTTATAACAGTTGACTACACACTGAATATAACAGTTAATATAATTAAAAATAATGTGACTATACACATTTAACTACACATTAGATATGATATAAAGTTGACTACACTTGATATCAGGTGATATCAAATATTACCATATTACTTTATATATTGTTTGAAAATATAGTTCATAATATATTTTTTTTAATATAGGTACTTCACAATAATATGATATGCTTTTTCATTGGAAACGAGGTATGGTATAGAAGATCATAAACATCGAGCACGAAGAATTAAGGCATCAAGTTGAAAGAATTAAGAATGATTTAAATTAAGTAATTGTAATGTTATTTTATGTATGAACAATTAATATTTTTGTATGACTGAATTACTTATTTTCAATGTTTACTGAATATTTAGTTTTTTTTGTGCTTATCTTTATTATTTTTAATATATATTTATGTTATTTTAATTTGTTTGGAAAAATCATTAGTGATAATGTGATATGTGATTAATCATTATTATTATTATTATTATTATTATTATTATTAATTGTTAACTAAAATTATTATTATTTTTTGAGTGTAAAGTTCTATCATATATTTAATAATATTAATTATTTAGTTAAAATAATAATAATAATAATAATAATAATAATAATAATAATAAATAATTTAAATTAATAATATTATTTTTATTAATTATTATTTATAATTATTTGATTTTATATAGTAAAATTAAATACTAATAATAATAATAATTTAATAATTTTATTATTTAATATTAAATATTATTATTATAAAAAGTTAATTATTATTTTTATATTATTGGTAGGTAGAAGAGAGAGAGAGAAGGCACGGATGGAGAGAGAGAGAGAGAGTTGGGGGAGAGGGAGGGGGCAGGGGGAGAGAGAGAGAGAAAAAAAGAGAAAGTGGGTGAAGGAGAGAGAAAAAAATAATATTTTTTTTTTAAGTAAAGTATAAATATTCTTAATTATTATTTTTTCTTAAATCTATAGAGATGTGGCTAGATTGAAATTTTTTTTAAAAAAAAAAACTAGATTGAGAATATTTTTCTTCAATAAGGCTATTTGGGGTATTGTACCTAAATGATTAAAGTTATTAAAACACAATATTTGTATCAAGAAAAACTTTGTAATAACTCACTATTAATTAGATAATTTTAATAAATTATAAATATGAAATAAGAGAAATTATATATATATATATATATATATATATATATATATATATATATATATAATGTTAGGATTTTGTTAGATTTGTAGTTGAATAATAATTAAATTAGAATTAATATTTAAATTCAAAATATATTAATTTGAATTTAGATATTAGTTAAAGTAAATTTTTAATTATATTATATTTGGGTACGTTATATATGGTGCGGATGGTGCCCACGAGGCCGGGAAAAAAAAGAAGAAAAAAAGTCTTTGGAGAGAGAAAAAGTTTTATGTTAAATTTGGCGCAAAAAAGTCTTATAAAAGACAAAGAGGAATGAGAGAGAAGTATATTGATGTGAGCGGGGATGAATTAGGGCTCGGATTAAAGTTATTCTGAATAGAAAATGGATTAGGTATAATTTTTTTTTTTTGATTGGATAATAAATTTTATTTTATCTGTATATTTTTCTGTTTGAATTTTTTCCTTTTTTTTGATGATTGTATCAATTTTTGTTTGAGAAAATAGATTTATGATAATAATTTAATTTTATGTTTCATTTCGAAATCCCAACAAGTTTTATCGGAGTAAATACCGAATCAACAGCAGTCGGTACCGTAGCAAGTTACGAAAATAAGTACTAGACTTTCAACATAAAGAAACATAAATAAATAAAGGCAAAGAGTATAAGAGAAATGTAATAGTTATTAGTAGTTAAAATTATTTTTCAATTAGTAACATAATTTTTTTTTTTTTTTTTGTTTTATAAAATCAGTGTGAAAAGGAATTGGAGAAAAAAGTTAGAAAAATAGCATGTTATTATTTCTTTTAAAAATATAAAATAATTAGGCTTCGAACTTGAATCTCGAACATCAATCACTCTTAGAAATGATCAATAATAAATATATAATTATTTCAATCAAGTAAGTTTATATAGACAATTTATAGGAAGTAAATTGCATCAATATAATTTTTTTTAAGCAAAAAATAGCAAAAAAAAAAAAAAAAAAAAAAGTGACGTTCCCTAAACATAAATCACAAAACTTGTGAAAATGTGATGTTCATGTAAATAAAATTAGTTTTTAAATTTACTATATTTACCATTAAAAGAAGAATGGTTCGGTTCATGTAGTAATGTAGAAGGTGAATTGAGAGAGAGAGAGAGAGAGAGAGAGACATAACAAAACGAAGCATTTTCGGGTGTGAGAATATTATATATATAGATATTTTTTAAAAATAAAATTACTAATAATTTTTATCATACATTTTTAAGGAGTAGAATGTAGGGATGTGCAGGTTGACATTTTCAATAGAGTTTTCATAAAGTTAATGATCAGACAAAAGGAAATTTCGCGGATACTTCCTTAACTTGATATATGTTTAGGGAACGTCATTAGAACGCCTATAAAAAGAGTCGTCATCCAAGTAAGTTACCATGCACCTTAATAATATTGCACCATCACGAGAACAGAAAAGGGCCATGGATGCCACTGTGATCGCACCCCGCGGGAACGGCGCGGAGCGGCTCCGACGCAACCTCGCTTGGCACGGGTACCTGCTGATGATGGCCGGAGCCGGCGGAGTCATTTGCGGCGGCGGCGCGGGCGAGCCGGTCTTGGCGGCGGAGGCGAGGGCGAAGATGTTGCTGGCATATGTGATGTGGATAGTGGGGTGTGGCTTCGTGCTCTTCTCTATGCTGCTCCTCCCCTGATTTCGCTGATTTCGATTTCACACGCACACACACACTCATGCTGTTCTTACCGGTAATAAGTTGCTCATGTGCCTTTTCGTTTTTGTTACTGTTGCTGCCGCGTTCTTTGTCGTTTTATTGTTGTTGCTGTTGTTGTAATTTAGTGCGAGAAATCTTATGAGTGCTTCTGCTTGATCTGTTTCGTTTTATTGTTGTTGCTCCTGTTGCTCCTGTTGTTGCTGTTTCTCTTCACTATAGTTAAGCTGTACTCACATCGATACGAATCAGCTTTTTTTTTTATAGCTCTTTTATGTGCTGCACTGGAACTAAGCAGATTTAATACAGATGATGGGAACTATGTGCAGTAACCATAGCAATACTCTTATGAGTATAAAATTTTTTATACTCATAATTTTTTCATAACTTTTTCATCCTTGGATGAAAAAATATACGGTTAGGATGATAATGGTCCCTCTAGAATTTGCACTATGAACGAAAACATTGAGATTCTCATACTCCGCAAATGCAGTATCTTTGATCAGGCATTCCTTCCTGAAAGAAGAAGAAGAAGAAGAAGAAATAATGCGAACAAGTTTTCCTCATAGACGTTGTTCGCTTTACTTGTTGATCGTACATTCAAAGTTACTCAACAACGTACGCAGACGAGACGATTAGCTCAACCAGCAGATTAAAAAAGTTTCAGATAACCAGAATTAGTGCACAAAATATTAAACCTTGCTCATACTTAACAGAGTCAACTTGGTTTTATTGCGGTTTCTTTTGGTCGGAATAGGTTTTATGGTTTTGATTTACTTTCCTACAATGACTCTGTAAGGAGGCAGCAGAGTTCTTGGTTTCCTTGCATGCTTATATAAGGAAGGTTCTAGTATCGGCATAAAGAACCAATATGTAGGAAAGAGATCCTATGTTGTCTGTCTATTGCTTACTGCTAGGGGTGGCAATTCAGCTCATTGTTCGCGAGCCAGCTCGTGTTCGGCTCGAAATGAGTTCGAGATCGAATCGCTCGTTTAGTAAACGAGTCGAACACGAGCCGAATTTTTCAACTCGTTTAATAAACGAGCCGAACACAAGCTGGGGCCAGCTCGCTCGTGTTCAGCTCGATAACAACTCGATAACAGCTCGAATATATATATATATATATATATATATATATATATATATATAAACTTTACTATTTAGATTTCAGTTATTAGATTAAAATTTTAATTTTTAATTTTTTTTTTCAACTTTACCCCTAATAGTAGGAATGAAAATTAAACTTGTTGTTCGCGAGCCAGCTCGTGTTCGGCTCGTTAATAAACAAGCCAAACACGAGCCGAATTTTTCAACTCGATATTTAAACGAGCCAGCGAGCCGACCCCAGCTCGCTCGTGTTCGGCTCGTTGACACCCCTACTTACTGCTGTCCCTCCAAACAGACTAATAAGGTCAGCCAAACACCCTAGCTTTCCTCATAGATTATAGATCAAACTCTACGAAATCCTTCAGTCTCATAAAAATATAGCTAAAATGGCTTCTATTATAGACCAAACACCCTAGCTTTCTACAAGGTGATGCAGAGAACAAATACTGGAATCTATTATACTGTGTTAGATGATTTGTCATCAGTTAGCTTTCGATTCACTTAGAACTGATCATCTAGGCAATTAAACCCAGTGTCGCATCTAAATAAGTTTTACATATATAGGTATGGCAACAAGAAATAGGAATCCCAATCCTGTTTCTTCTATTTTCTTAGTCTAATGATTTTGCTGGAACCAATCTCCTTTTCTCCTACAAGCAGCCCTCTAGACTAGATAGTTCTCTTTCCTCATTAAACAATGGAATTTGTTTAAGGAATATTAGACTGCTAAGGTAATGATTCTGAAAAATAGTACCAAGGGAAAGAGAAGGATTAGAGACGAAATATAACCTGGCAACAGAGAAAAAGACAGCACCTCTCACACAGTCGCAAGCCTTACGATAGTTATCATTCAAGTGCCAATGTAGTTTCGACTACATCCTGAGTTTCAATGAAAACTAGCTAATGCTGCATCACATCCTGCAAAAGAGATCCATAAGTTACAACTAAGAAGAAAGTGTATATTACAGCCGATTAAGATAAGTTCAAAGCATAAACCAGTAACCAGCAAGCTTTAGACAGATAATAAGAAACAAGAGGAATAATAGGGAAAATAAAGGAGGAGTAGGATCTTTAAGGTAAATACAGAAGCAAAGATTGAATAGTATCTTTAAAATATTTAGTATTTACTTAGAAAGTAATTGGTTTAAATTGGTTACCTGCTTTTCTAGATAGGCAAAGTATAGAAAGGTCTCTGAAAATATGCTAATGCATGCAAATAAAACTTCATAAGATAAACCCAATTAATGCAACTAATCATTGTAGGATTGTCTATTACTGCTCACAACTGTAGGATGATGATTGATGAGACTTGCTGGTTTCAGCTTTTATCCATCAAAAGTTAGTAGAGTGCAAATAGAAGTTCTTTATTTCATTATGCTTGTGAATGTGTAAAAAAGGTAACAATGTGAGCAATGATGCTGAGAGCTTCATGGTAATGACATGATAAAATGGAAAATTTTAACAGTAAAATCATCTGTAGAATTCCCATTTCATTCCAACTGTTAACAATGCCATTCATATAAGAGTAACTAACAAAGAAGCAAACAATGCCTTCCGGGACAGCAGCAACCATTTCTAGCAGTAGTCTTCCATAGTTCCGTACAACAACAGGATCACTATGCATATCAAACTTTGTACTCACAGGTAGCTGATCACTGATACAAGAACAACGAGCTTGCTTAATACCTAATGTAGGAGAACGCAAGGAAATCAAGCAATACAAAATTGTTCTCATGCTAAATAATCTATTTAAGGAGAAACCACTGGGGTTTGCCAAGCCCAGCAAAAGCTTCCGCAAAAGTGCTCATTGTAATAGCACTGTTCGAAGAAACACTAACAAATCATTTACTTAAATCTCCAAAACAATTTTCCACTGCAGCAAAAATAACAGCTTCTCGTTGCAGCTTCTACTTTGGCAGCTCAAAAGCTCATTGTAGGTTACAACCATAAAATATATATCTTGTTTGCCAAGTATTTTGCTGCTTCTTGGGGTGGTGAAGCTTTCCATAAGTTAGTTCAAACAGGCAATTCATAAAATTTCAGCAAAGGACCCTTAGTTTGGGTGCATTCTTAAAAATTAGCAGAAAACAAAAAAAATATATTAAAACTGCTCAAGCCCAATAATCAATGACTTTTATATCTAAATCGTTTTCACGATTACCTTCCACGAGTCAGAACCATGGGGCATATGCAATCCCTTGTCAAGGACATTGTAGAACTTAGACTTATGACAGGATTAAAATTCAGGAGATGTGGATAGAGGTCGATCGGGCTCAGAGTTCCTGAGGTTATAATGACGGACTGGAAGCGATCAAAGGCAGGCTTTATTGCAAGCGAAGCATCATTACAGCGAAGCTGCAGTTAAGGGCATAATTAATAAATTCCTCAGAACAGTGTAACAGAAAGCGGGCAGAAATGTAACATATACACATGCATGGAGTGTATATGTGCACTGCGAGCGCATATATAGATATGAATGTCTCCATGTATGCCGAGCGCATGATAAATTTACTTTTAAATATTTGATTTATCAATGTAGTAATATTACACTATACCCACATTGCAACGAACAACCGAGCACTTTTCCTCCTTGTGGTTTCTGTTTTACTTTGCTGTAAGAATCCGTCGCCACCAAAAAAAAAAGAAAAAGAAGTAGCAAATGCTACACTATGTAAACAATATTATAGCAAATTATAGCACTTCACCACACTATAGTTAATAAAGTATAGCACTTTGCTGCATTTTTCGATGGCGGATTCTTACAACAAGTTTAATCAGAAACGGCAAATTTGCAGAGTGCTATATCTATCCAAATTTCTTTGTAAAAACACAGAGGCCATTCATTTTTCATGTGAATCTAAATAACCCCAAGACCTAAAAAACCATCAAACAATTAAACTACTAAATCTGAAAAAGAGCAAGGAATCTAAGCTAAACAAAAGTAGATCCTCTCCATTCCTTCCACCTGAAATCGATTTAAACCACTCTAAGCTCACAAATCGAGCATAAAACTACGAGAAACAAGAAAAAAAAAAAAAAAAAAAAAAAAAAATCAAATTAGGGTTTTGGGGGAAGAGGGATCTTACGAGGGGATCTGACGGTGCATGTAGAGGACGAATCCGATCACCTCCTTGACGATGTGGAAAACCTCCGACCTCCCCAGCCCCTCCGCGAACCCTAACCCTAATTCTCCTCCGCCTCCGCCTCCGCCTTCGTCGGTTGATTCCATGTAACGCCCCGCCGATCCGAGTAGACCCGGACGGCTACAATGAGGGTCGGATCACTTCCGGAATATAATAATTCGCCGCTCCGAGGATAATCGCTTTCGATCCGCTAATACGTGGGAGGAGAAGCAAACATAGAGATAAAAAAAAAAAATTATTATTTTTAAAATTCTGTTTATTCAGGTACAAAATTTATTATTTATTGCTGTCCGAGCACGAGTACGAGCACGAGCACTAGCACTGTTGGGACCCTATTCACTACTCTTCTTCTTATTTAAAAAAAAAAAATTAAATTCGTACTCTTATTTTTTAATTAAATTAGAATTTAATTAAATTTGGATGGTTTCTCTCTTTTAATTTTTTTTTTTCTTCGACTATTTGCCTCCTCTCTCTCTCTCTCTCTCTCTCTCTCTCTAACGTAATTCAAATTCTATTCTTATTTTTTTTAAAAAAATAGACCCACCTCTACTCTTAGGAGTCAGTTTCTCTCACTTTTTAATTAAATTAGGATTTAATTAAATTAGGGTGGATTCTCTCTCAAATTTTTTTTTCTTTGAACGTCGATTCGCCTACTCTCTCCCTCTCTCTAACGTACACCCGTTTTGCTTACCACACTCCTCTTCCCTCCCTTATCCTCCTCCGCCCCTTCTTGCTCACTGTCGTCGTCCTCTTCTTCTTCTCCCAGAGGATTGGCGGCGAATATCTCCTTTTTGCCCTTACTTAAGCCCTTCTCGCCGTGGCTGCGTCCAATGTTCACCCAGATACTTACTTGAGGAGTAGGAAGAGTTTGAAAAGCGATTCGGGGGATCCCAAGAGCTACGGCCACATCCTGAAACGATTTCAAGAGAAAAATCTTAAGGATGGATGTAAGTAGTGATCTTTTTGTTGATAAATTTATTTTTTTGTTCGATTTTTAGTTGTGAATTTTTTATTTTGCGTGTGTATATTCTGAATTTGGTTTGTTATTATGAGAGTAAAGGTATTAACTTGCTTTAGGTTGAAAATTCATCTCCAAATTTAAGGTTGCGATTTAATAAATTATGTTAAAATATGACTTATCAGGGCTCTAGAGGAGATAGTGTTGTGTTTGATAAGTTTATTATGGGAGGGACCAAAAAAGAGATAAATTTGGGTGGTTTTCAAAAATTTGTGAAGAATATTTTATGGCTTATCAAAGTTTATAGTTTAGAGATCTAGTGACATAGACTATTTACTATATTATTTTTTTAGCTTTGAAGAAAGTAAAAGAGGAGAAAGATTTGTTTGCCACTGTATTCAAATCTATGTGTGTGCAATTTTTTTTTTTAGAAAAAAAGCATTGCTTCATATTCTATGGATTGTGTTGGTGTGTGGTTTACTATCATTGATCAAATTCTCATATCCTGATTTTCTGTAGTTTGATACTCAAAAGTTTTTCACTTTTATTTATTTATTCAATAGATTATATTTTTAGTTCTATAATAAAAATTATTCGTTATAAAATATGATCACCATACTATATCAATTACTTATAAATTTAAAAATAATATATATTTAAATTTTTTATGTTATTAATTATTAAAAAATAATACGTAAAAATTTTATTTTAATAAAATTTACTCGCCGCATCGCGCGGTTCACTATACTAGTTAAATGTGAATCCGTTTATGGACTCCCTTCTATAATTTATCGCTTTTCCCCGCCTAGACCTGGACCCTTATATTGGTATGTTAACAAATCAAATTCTGTTAAACAACATTCTGCCCACTCTATTCTTAAGCTGGAAACTTCTGGATTACTCCTACACTTCTCATCCTCCTTCTTCTGAGCTTTGTGTTGGGTCGCTCCTTCATCCCTTCACCGGAGGTCCGTGATGGTCTCCCTTTCATCTCTTCTCCGGAGTTCTCTACTATTCCTGAGCTAAGTCTTCATCCTTACTTTGCCTCCTCACCCTTTTGAGATCGAAGGGAATATTTTCATGTGCACTCCGCTCGATGATGATGAGCCTGCTTCTTATGTAGAAGCGCTACAATCACCAGCTTGTAATGAGTAGATGGCTGCTATGAGAGATGAGATGGATTCCATGAGTAAGAACCAAGTATGGGAGTTGGTTGACCTTCCACCTGAGCGCAAGTCTATTGGAAATAAATGGGTTTTAAAAATTAAGCGCAAGGCGGATGGATCAATCGATAAATATAAGGCTCGGCTCGTGGCTAAGGGCTACAATCAAAGGCAGGGGATAGATTACAACGAGACATTTGCTCCCGTTGTGAGATTTGCCTCTATACGTGTGATTTTAGCCTTAGTGGCTCATCTAGATTTGGAATTGTTCCAAATGAATGTCAAGACAGCTTTCCTCAATGGAGGATTAGCGGAGGAGATCTACATGGATCAACCTGAGAGTTTTGTACTCGAAGGTCAAGAAGACAAAGTATGTCGCCTTAAAAGGTCCATTTATGGTCTCAAACAGTCATCGAGGCAGTGGTATTTTAGGTTTCATGAAGCCATCATCTCTATCGATATGTCTACGATAGAAGAAGACCACTATGTATATGTCAAGTAGTCAGAGAAGGAAATTTTGTTTCTCTCTCTATACGTCGACGACATACTGTTGGCTGGGAATGACATCGAGTTGATCAATACCACTAAGGAGTGGTTGTCTTTCAATTTTGAGATGAAAGATATGGGTAGGGCAAGCTATGTGCTCGGTGTGAAGATCATCAGAGATCGCTCTAAGAGACTTCTTGGTCTGTCTCAAGAATCCTATATTAAAAGAGTTCTAGAGCGGTTTAGGATGCATCATAGTAAACCCGTTGATACTCCAGTGGAAAATAATCACACTTTGAGTCTTGATCAGTGCCCTAAAACGGATAAAGAAAAAGAGCAAATGAGTAGGGTTCCTTATGCGAGTGCGATTGGCAGCTTGATGTACGCTATGATGTGTACTCGACCTAACATATGCTTCGCTGTTGGTTTGGTAAGTCGTTACCAGAGCAACCCAAGACCTGCTCATTGGCAAGCGGTCAAGAGGATCCTTCGATACTTAAAGGGAACCAGTGATCTCGTTCTATGCTTTCAAACTGGGGACTTGAGATTGAAAGGATATAGTGATGCTGATTGGGGCAGTAATAGAGATGAGTGCAGGTCCACTTCAGGCTATGTGTTTATGCTTGGAGGTGGGGCAATTTCCTGATGCAGTAAAAAGCAGAGTTGCATTGCCTTGTCTACCATGGAGGCGGAGTACGTTGCTTGTTCAGCAGCCGTTCAGGAGGCTGTTTGGCTGAGGAGATTTCTCCAGCACCTCGACATTGTGACTCGAGCTGATGAGCCTGTTAAGATGGTCTCTGACAGCATGGCTGCTTTGGAGTATGTGAAGGACCCCAAGTATCATGGGAGGATCAAGCATATTGACATTCGTTTTCACTACATTCGAGAGATGATTAGGCTAGGCGAGGTCACTCTTAGACATATCTCCACTACTAGGATGGTGGCTAATCCGTTAATCAAGCCGATAGCTAGGGATATGTTCCTGACCCATGTTAGGAGTTTGGGTCTTCGCAGGTTATGATGTATGGACATTATTGAGACTTTTGTATCTTACGCTTTTCTTAATGAAAATATATTTTTCTTTTATATATGATTGTGTAATTGATACTAGTAGGCACATATTACCATAAGTTACCAGGCTCAGGTCAGCCCACTCACACGGGTGATCGCCCTGGCACCTAAGTGGTGAGCAGGATGAGACTAAATAATCATATTAAACTTTAGTAGTTGTAATATGATTGCTTTGTTCATATATGTTATGAATAAAGTATTGATATGATTTGAAAGTCGTCTTAATTAGTTTAAGATGAGACTCTTAGGAGTTGGATATGAGAATTCTTTTGTAAAATTCCATATCGAGCCTGTATAGCAGCCGAACCTAAATACTTGGGTTAGAGAGATGACCTGAGTTGTATAGTGGTTAGATGACTTAGTGGTGCCTTGACCAAGGTTTGCATGGCGGTCCAAAGCGTGACACGACCCATTGGGTGGGTGCTCCGCCATGACATACATATCATACTGTATGTGATTGTCGACCAGCTAGTGGCATATATTCTTCCCTCTATGTCACTGTGTGAGCACTAACCCCTTTTTATGCCATCGACTTAGAACTACATTATGAAGTAGAGGTCCGATGTAACTAACTTGGTGTGTATCTCAAGGTCATGAGAAAATACGATCTCGCGGAGCATGTCTAGTAAAGTGTTTGAACCGATACAAATTAATGTGAGGGGCTAAGGAAGATGTTTCGATAGTACACCATGAAAGTCTTGTGACTCATTGTCCGGGCGGTTATCTCGGTTGTGTTACTTGAGATAATCATGAGTATAAGAGATGTTGTGGGGTCAAGCCCTGTGATTACAGGAGGGGGATTTGAGATGCTTGATCCGGTGTGTGTTGAAACATCTGGGGCATATATGTTTTCTAGTCAGAGATATGCTATGTTAGTTGGGTGGTGACTTAATATGGCACTCCTACATTGTGTTTTTTCGTCTGGTCGCACGCTCCATTACCCGTATGAAGAGTAGAATGTATATGAGAGAAAATTGGCAAATATGACCAAGTGGGAGATTGTTGCCATATGGTGTGTCCACATTGGCCGGTTCTATTTTGACTCAATCCATATGAGATATGGATTAGGATTTATCCTTTTGTGTTAAGAATAAAATCGGGATTTATCTTTATATGTTAAGGATAAGGATATGATTTATTCTTATGGGTTAAAGATAAGGATATGTTTTTTTATTGGTTAAGAAACATATCTTAACCAATATCCTAACTGATATTATCTTATCTCTACGTGAGAAGGAGAACATCCTAAGGGGTCCTAATAATCTAAAAATAGAACCCCTTCCCTTATACAGTAATAACTACATACGATACACAAGAAGAAAAAAAGATTTTCTTCTTCCTTATTCTCTTTACGTTCTCTCTGGGTTTCCGCCTTAGTTCCCGGGGTTTTGGAATGTGGACATAGAAGAGAACTCTGGTAGCCCTCTTCGCATCCGATCCGATCTGCGCATCCGATCTGCAACCAGGAGATTCGTGGAGAGTCAAAAATTATCAAGACAAGAACGATCCAAAAAGGCTAGTAAAACAAGCTACCCGATCCGGCTTTTGATTCCTGGATACGTTGGCTATCCAGTTTGTAAGTTTCCGCTGCCCTCTAATTCCAACATCTTGGCTGTGCCTCCTCACCCTTATTTCTCATCCTTCTCTTTGTTTGCTATTACAGATGTAACAACTCCTTCCCCTTCAGCTTATCTTTGTCCTCTTCAGCTAGCTTATCTTTGTCCTCAAAGATCAAAGTCAGGAAACTATTTTTTGAGATACTAGTAACCCTCCAGGTGGCTAACTCTTTAGAAAGATTACTCTATTTGATTAGCACTTCGGATGTTGCGTCGTTACCCTTCTTAGTCATGCGCCTTGCTAAAATCCGCTCCGCCTCGACTAGGAATTACCCTTCCTCCCCCACCAAGGGAACCGTTAGCGACACCTTAACGGCTAAAGCTGGACTTTGCTTTAACAATGAAATATGAAATACTGGATGAATTAGTAATCCTTTAAGTAATCTTAGTTTATAAGCCACCAAACCTATACGCTCTATTATTTCAAAGGGTTCATAATAACCTTGCAGCTAATTTGATACTGTTCCTTACTGCGACCAATATTTGCCTGTAAGGTTGTAACTTGAGATAAACCTAACCCCCCACACTGTACTCTTTCACCCATCGATGTTTATTGGCATGTTGTTTCATTCGGTTTTGTGCCATTAGTAACCTATCACTTAATGTTCGGGTGAGCTTCTCCCGTTCTTGTGCCCATTCCCTTACCTCCTGCGAGGTAACTGTTTCTGCAGTGGCTACCATAGGGTCTAGAGGGGGCCGTCCATATACAGCCTCATAGGGTGTCATGCCAATTGAAAAATGGACGTTTGTATTGTACCACCATTCCGCTTCAGCCAAATAATGTTGCCACTTGTGTGGATACTGGAAGCACAAGCACCGCAAGTAAGTTTCTAAACACCTATTGAACCTTTCCGTTTATCCGTCAATTTGAGAGTGATATGCTGTGCTGAAGTGTGTAGCCTATCGCCCATTAGTGTGAAAAACTCCGTCCAAACTGACTAGTGAAGATCTTATCTCTATTGAAAACTATGCTCCTTGGACATCCGTGTAGCCTATATACAGAATGCAGAATTGCCTTAACTACTTCTCTCACAATGAAAGGCTATCGCAGGGAAAGAAAATGTCCATACTTCGTCAATCTGTCCAACTACTAATATAGTATCCTTCTCTTCAGATTTAGATAACGATTCAATGAAATCCATGCTGATGTCCTACCACACTTGGTGCGGCACCGGCAAGGGCTGTAAGAGCCCTGAATACAACTTATTTTTTCATCTTATATTGAGCACAAATAATACAATGTTGTATGATTTTTTCTAAACTTACTACTCTCTTAATCCAATTGGCCCACTATTATTCTAACCGCGCATCTTCCTACAAGCATCAATAACTCGATACTTTTAAAAACATAAAAGCTTAATTATATATATATATATATATATTAATTATTCGATTGGTTTATAGGGAGCTATATGAAATTAACCCTAGTCTTTTATTGCTAAATAATATTTGCAATAACATTATGGGATGTTATCTTGTGACGATTGTTATTAAAAATTTAGAGTGGATTTAATATTAAGGCTCATATAACTGTAAGTCCGGACGACAGTATATGGAAATATGCTTTTTTATTTTCTGATAAAATAATAAAAATAATATCCAATAACTTCACTGTATATTATGATATTACATATAAAATTAAATAAATATTTTTTATCAGAAATTTTTACAGCATAAATTGTAATTTTTTGCAATCTCAAATGGAGCTTTAATTGAAACAGATAACAAAAATTAATAACTTGCTTGCAAAAAATAGAAAAATAGAATAAGATAACAACAGTTAAGATCTTAGATTGCAAAAAAAAAAAAAAAAAAAGAAAAAAAAAGAAGAAGAAGAAGAAGAAGAAGTTGTGCAATTAATCTATACTAGTGTAGTACCCGCGCGTTGCGGCGGATAGATATTATTGATGTAAAAATTTTCTTAAACATCAAATAAGGACAAACATACAATATAAGTGTATTGTTTGTACTGTAAATAACTAAATTATTTTGAAATTTGAAAATTAAACTACTGTAAATAATAAACGACTGTAATGATTTTCATGTAGATATGTAGACATCCATATTACCCGTGTCATCTAAATTTTCTACTACGAATTTTAAAAAAAAATAAAAAATAAAAATTTGAATAGAAAAAAAAAGAGCTCATGAAATCTTGTAGCATGTTATCTTATCAATTTATATCGCTTATGATCCTACATTGATTCTTTTATTTAATTCAATCCGTCATTATTATCTATTATCAAAAAAAAAAGTTTTGAGTTTATTCATTTTCTTTATAGTTTGTTCAATAATAATAATAATAATAATAATTAAAAGATAATATTATAAAGGTAAAGAATAAACTAAAAACTTTTTTTTCGCTGGAGGCACCTTCAACCTCTACTTGAGGATCCTCCCATGCCGCTAGATCCACACCACATTTGGTCACTTTACGAAGCAGGTGAGGTCTCTCTTCAACGACAGGGCCCTGCAGATCCCAAATTGCTTCGGTCTACTCTCGAACAACGGATTCATAACCTTCTTATGTAGAATTCGCATCAAAACCACAAAATGTATCATCATCTAGAGCAAGAAAAGGAAAAAATACTAATAAATTTTTAAAATAAGATGATAATGTAGACCAATATTGTCTTCTTATTCACCGCGACCGACGCCTTCCCACATCTCTTCGGAGCTTGTCAGATTCAAACGCATGGTAACCTATTAAACCCTAAAATACAAAAAACTGTCACAAATTAAACAAAAAATAAATATTTTATTTGATAAATTTAAAGAAGCAATGATTTTAAGCGAGAAATTATGAAAAAAATATCTGGATCAATAATTACGGCGCAAAAAGAGATTTAGGGATTGGAGGAGGAGGAGAAGGAGGAATAGGAGATCGTACCATGACGCTACTTCAAGTAGAGCAAGAGTTTCGAAGATTACGGAAGATGCGGAGACAAAAAAAAAATCTCATTATTAAAGAAGAAAGAAAAAAAATGATAGGAGGAATAGGAGATCGTAACGCCGCTTCGAATAGAGCAAGGATTTCAGGGATTACGGGAGTTCGAATAGAGCAAGGATTTTGGAGGTTACGGAAGATGCGGAGAGCAAGAGTTTCGGAAGTTACGGGAGATGCGGAAACGAAGAGATTCTCATTATTAACGCCATTTCGAGTAGAGTAAGAGTTTTAAGGGTTACGAAAAATATGGAGACAAAGAAATTCTTATTACTGAAGAAGAAAAAAATAATAATAATAATGTATAAGAGAATACGACACGTGGCAAGTTTTATCCAAAATTAATATAATAATATAGATAATAAAAGCATTTTGTACATTCTAACTTAGCTAAGGGCTTTCCTTTAAAAGAAAAGGGAAAACAATCTATATATATTTTTTGTTTTTTGGCCCTTTTGTGTTTAAATTTATAGTTATCTAAATTAAAATTAAAATTTAATTTTAATCAATAAAATATAATTTAGATTTAATTTGAATTATATGGAGTATAAGTAGAAATATAATTCAACAAAAATTAGAATTAAATTTATAGTTATCTAAATTAAAATTAAAATTTAATTTTAATCAATAAAATATAATTTAGATTTAATTTGAATTATATGGAGTATAAGTAGAAATATAATTCAACAAAAATTAGAATTAAACTCATGTTTAGAGCCATATATTATATATACATATTTGGACCATCTTAATAAAGTCACAATTTTAATTAGATTGTACTTTAATTAATTAATTCACTCAAGCGAAAAGGAAAGGAAAAGAAGGCGTATGTAACTGGGATAGCCGTCTAAGGGGAACAACAGATTCCCCATCAATTGGTCTTATTCTGGGCAGAATTTCAAAAATCCGAATTCAAATCCGACTATCAAATTCGAAATTCGAATCTAAATCCGAATCCGATGGATTTTAAAAATTTATATCCAAATCCGAATCCGATCAAAAATTTAAAATCCGAATCCGAACCCGAACTCGAAAATCCAAATCCGAAACAATTATTTTTCCTTTTCTCTTTACAATATTTCAAAATATATTACATTAAATCTAAATTTTTAAAATATAAATTTAAATATAATATCAAATATTTATATACACATATATTATATAACGTAAAATTAATTCGAGTTCGAGTCAGGTTTAGATTCGGATCGGGTACAGTCAAAATTCATATCCAAATTCAAATTCGTCAAATTTTTATTTTTTATATCTATATCCGAATTCACGTCCGTTTAACATAAAATAAATTCACTCCGTTCAAATTCAGAGGTTCGAATAAAATTTCATATATTCGTACCCTTGACATATTCCTGGATAAGGGGGATATCCCTTATCCCCTCTCTAATTAATTAAGTCAAAGTCAACCAGAGAAACAGAGAAGACTACTGTTGTGAGCTTATACTTTTTAATAATTTAGTCAAAGAAAAGGAGAGGAGTTGGTAAGTTGAACCAGATGTGGTAAGGTAAAGATTTTGTATGCATGGTGCACGTGGATTGTATTTCGGTATGAAAAAAATTATGGAAAAAATTAAGTGTATATTTTAAATAGGAGGTATATTTTATATTTTATTTATTGAAAAGTGGGGTGAATTTTACCGGTCTGAATTGTATTTCGATATGAAAAAAACTAAGTGTACATTTCAAATAGGATGTACATCTTATACTCCACTCATCCAAAAGTGGGATGAATTTCACCGGTCTAGATTGTATTTCGGTATGGAAAAAACTAAGTGGGGTGAATTTCGGTTTGGAAAAAACTAAGTGTATATTTCAAATAGTATGTACATCTTATACTTCACTCATCCAAAAGTGGGGTGAATTTCACCGGTCTGAATTGTATTTCGATATGAAAAAAACTAAGTGTACATTTTAAATATGGTGTACATCTTATACTCTACTCATCCTAAAATAGAATAAATTTCACTGATCACTTCGAAGTGACCGGTGGGTTAGTCTCCACTCTTGGATAGGGTGGAGTGTGCGATATACACTCCAATCTGGAGTGTATATGTAACATAGCTCTTTTGGTATTATGGTCTCTTAAAAGATTTTTATTTTTTCTTTTTTTTAATATATTTTTTATTTTTTTACTTCGCTTTCGATATTAATAAATTTTTTTGCTCTGTTTAAATTTTGATATATTTTTTTTATTTTTATCTATATTATTTTTTATAAAATCTATTCTTTTTGTTTTGATTTAACAAAAAATATTTTCAGGACAAGATGATATTTTTCAACATAAATCTACTTGTTCTGATCAAAGCAAATTGTTTTTGACTAGTGTGTTAAATAGACAAAAAAAAAAAAAAAAAAAAAAAAAAAAAAAAAAAAAAAAAAAAAAAAAAAAAAAAAAAAATGTATGAAACTATCTAAAGCTGTAAAGTAAATTTATTTTCTGTTTTATCCATACACATTTAAAATCTTTATATATTAAATATATTGAATTTAAATATTTATTCACATTTAAATTTTCTTAAATAGTGATTCAAAATTGTTATCTAAATTAGTGAAATTTTAAATTTTCTTATATTGATACAAAATTATTCCCTAAATTTAGTAGAATGATATCAATTCAATATTTTCTAAACTTCTACGATACATAAAATTATTTGTAAACCAAAATGATAATTTTATTTTTTATTGATGAACAATTAAGAATTTTTATTATAATTTATAAAATTAAGTATCGAATTAAATCTCTTAATAAAAATATAATTTATTCTAAACTATTTAGTGGTATTTTTCATAAAACAAATTATTCACATTCAATTTTGATAGTTTGAAATTAAATTTGGTGCGACTTCATTTTCTACTAATTATATTGTATCAATAATACCAAAATATCTCTTATTATTATTATTGAATTAGTTATGATATGTTTTTTTTTTTATTATTATTTCAATAAAGATAGAATAGGAAAAAGAATACGAAAAAGAAGTCAAATTGAAATAATTTCTAGTCATTAAGAAAACAACAAAATATAATAGTATTTGGTTAAACTCTTATTTAATCTAAATAAATAAAAATTATTTCTTAATAAATTCAATTGAATTTTTGTCGTGCAAATTTTATTAAAGCGAGCTTTCAAATCAATGATCGATATCATTGAATATGATCTAAACTACTAGAAGTATTTAAAAATCAAATTTTAAATCTTTTCGACCTAATAATCAAGTAATTGCAAAATTTATAATATTAATGGTATATATGAGTTTTTGTCTTATTTAACGGTATAAAAAAATTTTAAATTAATTAAATTTTGATTAAATTTTTTTAAAAACTATTTAAAATAAAATTTATACTCTCAATCTAAATTATAAAACTCCTATCACATATTCATTTTTATCTGTTCATTTTTTGTGCCTACTTGATAGATAAAAAAAAATATCAAAAAAATATAAAATTTAATTTTCAGATAGTTTAAATTATCTAAATCATATTTAATAGTGCCGATCATTATTTTAAAAATTCCATAATAAGTAATAATAATAATAAATGGGTGACAACAGAGATTATTTGCTATCCGCCATGTAAAGGTTTTAAATTAATAATAATATTTGAACTTCTTGTAATTTTATCCCAGATTCCACGAAGTTGGGTGAACTCTTTCTCTTTCTCGGTTAAGCTTTAAATATAAAATATTTTATAATAATAATATATTACTAATTTTAATATATTTTTATATAACTAATTACTCAAATTATAGATTAAAATAAATTAAATAATATTAATTTAATAATAAAGGTAATTTAATTAAAAGTATTTTATATTTGTACTGGTGTGAAATAAACTTTTATAATAGTAAGGAATTAACAATGATATACGTATAATTAAATGGCTAATAATATGATCGATATATATATTAGTAACATTTAAATTAAGCAAATTTATCACAATATTTGTATCAAGAAAAACTTTGTAAGAACTAAGAACTCACTATTAATTAATTAGATAATTTTATTAAATTATAAATATAAAATATGAGAAATAATATATATAATAAAGGAACATAGATAAAAGAAGAGAAAAAAAAAAAAAAAAAAAAAAAAAAAAAAAAAAAAAAAAAAAAAAGAGTACAAGACAAATGTAAGAAGTATTAGTAATTAAAATTAATTTTCTATTAGTAACTAAAATTATCTTATAAAATCATTTGTGAAAAAGAATTGGACAATGAAGTGTGAAAATCTCAACTATCCGTCTATCACATGGGAGTAAAATAAATAAATAATTATTTCGTGCACCGGGTGTATAGCTATATTTTATACACTGTATTTCTAACCTCCATTATATATATATATATAATCAGACTGAAATACTATGGATAGCAGCAAGTTATTGGTGCTATCAAATTTTTAGCTCTTGGATTAAAAAATGTTCAAATTTTTAGCTCTTGGATTAAGAAATGTGCGGTTAGGATGATAGTGGTCCGGTTTAATAGGTGGTTGGTCGAATACTAAAAATCTTAAGGGACCACTATAATTCTAACCGCACATACTTTCATCTAAAGGCTAAAAGTTTGGTAGCACTAATTACTTTGTGCTATCGACAGAATTCCAGCTGGACTATATATATATATATATATATATATATATATATATATATATATATATATATATATATATATATATATATAATTAGGCTATAATACTATCTATAGCACCAAGTCATTGGTACTATTAAGTTTTTAGCCTTTGGATTAAAAAATGTGTGGTTAAGATGATAATGGTCCCCTAGGGTTTACTAGGTGGTTGGTTGAATAATAAAAATCTTAGGGAACCATTATAATCCCAACTGCATGTCTTTTCATTCAACGACAGAAAACTTTAGCATCAATTGCTTGGTGCTATCGATAGTATTCTAGCCGGACTCTATATATATATATATATATATATATATATATATATATATATATATATATTAATTAGATGAAGTAAATTGCATCAATAGGATTAGTTTTGAATTTACTACATGTATTATTAAAAATTTGGTTCGGTTCATGCGTTGTATTACTACACCTGACATAGCCAATAATTTGACGTGTTTGAAAGTGGGAAAAGGACGCATGGCAAAAAGAATCTCACCTTCATATTCGTTCGAATGTTCAATTAAAAAGGACAAGGAAAATTTTCAATTTGACCCAAAAAGTTTAAACAGTTTCACATTATTATTATTATTATTATTATTTCACTGTAGCCAATTTATTAGCGTTTTCTGCCATGGAAATTTCACAAACACCTCCCTGACTTTGGCATACGTTTACGCACCAAATTCGTAGAAACTCTCCCTATATGTATCAGTATATGCAGAGGCATATAAAAGCACACTCCAAGTTACTACCATCAAGAGAAGAGTAGAGAAAAAGCCCATGGATGCTCCGGAGGGTGGTGCTTCGACGGCCAGGATCGCACCCCTCGGCGGCAGCAGGGCGCAGCAGCTCCGGCGCATCCTCGCTGAGCACGGGCACATGCTGATGATAGCCGGAGCCGTCGGAGTCATTTTCAGCGACGCTGGCGCTGGCGCGGGCGAGCCGGTCACGGCGGCGGCAAGAGCGAAGATTTTGCTGGCATATGTGATGTGGATGGTGGGGTGTGGCTCCGTGCTGCTCTCTATGCTGCTCCCCTGATTTGGATTTACCTGTGGTCAGTTGCTTGTGTTCTTTTTTTTTTATTGTCGTAGTAATTCAATGGGAGAATCATGTTTACTGCTTCTGCTTCATCTGTTCCTTTTCACAATAATTAAAAAGCTGTTCTAACATCGAGATGAATCTGGGTTTTTTTTTTTTTTTTTATAGCTTTTCTATGTGCTGCACTGAAACTCAGCAGATTTAAAACGGATGAGAACTAAGTCCACTAATATATATATATATATATATATATACATACATAAAGAGTGAAATAGGGTTCAACCCAAAAAGGGGAAATATACAACACCATACATGAAACCCTAATTACAGCACAAAACTCACGACGTAGACATGTAGGGTGCGAAAACCATAGCGACATTGCGATTCTCGTGCTCCCGCAAATTGCAGTATCTTTGATCAGGCATTCTGTCCTGAAAGAAGAAGAAGAAGAAGAAGAAGAAATAATGTCAACAGGTTTTTCGTGTTTAACTGTCGATCGTACATTCAAAGTTACTCAACAATGTACGCAAACGAGACGATTCGGCAGATTAAAAAAGTGCAAAGCAACATTATATTCTTCACTCCGCGCAGGGAAACGAATTGTGAGAAGAGCAGATTATTGACGGAAAAGATTACCACAATCTCACTGGAAAAAGGGTTTTTGCGGGCCATATTGCATATTGACATCCAAAGGGCTTCTACCTTTTAAGTTAACGCAGTTTAAGTTACGCTTAGATTGATAAACATTTAAAGCCGCGTGCTCTGATGTCAAAAAAAACAATGGGGGTCGGATTATGTTCTATATACCTTTGTTCCTTTCCTCCTGAGGAAGTTTCATGGATCTCAGCTTGGACATTGAAGACCTAAAAGTGTGTATCAAGGGCTGTTCCTCGTCTTCATCGTATTCTTCTTCCACTTCGGCATTTTGTTCCGATCCGCTAATCGAATCTTCTTCTTCACTGGAATCATGTCGGTTGAAAAGCTTCTTCCCCTGTAGATTGCTCACCTTTCGGGGACGGCCTCTGCGCCTTACAGGATTCCCCTCTTTTTCATCTGAATAAATGTTACAGCATCAGGGAGCTTTCCGTTAGCAGGGCAGAGAATTCTAAATAATAAATACAGTTCAAGTGAAAATAGATAGCAAGAAGGAAGAAAAGAGCTTATCTAATATGAGAATATCAACAAAGTCAAAAATAAGATCAAACTTAATGTGCTTCCCTTGTTTTTCTTTATTCAAGCTTCTGTGTACAAACTCTTTGGACTAAATATTTTTTATTTGAGCTTTGCATCTACATCAATGCAATTGACTTTCAAATTATTGTCATAAAGAAACACTGATAGAGAGAGAGAAAAGGTACCTTGCAATCCATCATTCTTAGCATATTTCTCATGCAAGTGCTCAACAAATGCGTAATAGGGACGCCAACCGCTAGGATCTACATCGGTGTTAACATTCACTGATCTCTTCTCAACATCCTTCAAACTAAGATCAGGCAAACAAGAAACCAAAACATAGATTCAAAAAGGTGCCTTGAGAGATAAAAAAGTACAGAACCAATAATGACTTACATGTCTAGGATATCCGAGGTCGGAAGTTTGGATACAAATGGCAAAATAGCTGCCTCCAGAAAGTACAAATGCTTCGGCGCATCTGTAAAGGCAAATGAAACACCAGATCGGACGATTTTTAGGATATCTGACTTGTGCTTATTTCGAGCAGCGCCTATGAATGTTCCAGAAAGCCGAGTAGCCAAGTCCTTGCAATCTGAATAGGACTTGCTTATAGAGTTGTCACTGCTGCCCTTGGAAGCATCAACCAAGTGCCGCTGACATGCCTAATTGGACAGGATTTATAACCAGAATTAATGCACAAAATAATAAACCTTGCTCATACTTAACAGAGTCAACTTGGTTTTATTGCGGTTTCTTTTGGTCGGATTAGGTTTTATGGTTTTGATTTACTTTCCTACAATGACTCTCTAAAGAGGCAGCAGAGTTATTGGTTTCCTTGCATGCTTATATAAGGAAGGTTCTAGTATCGGCATAAAGAACCAATATGTAGGAAGAGATCCTACTGTGTTGTCTATTGCTTACTGCGGTCTCTCCAAACAGACTAGTAAGGTCAGCCAAACACCCCAGCTTTCCTCATAGATTATAGATCAAACTCTATGAAATCCTTTAGTCTCATAAAAATATAGCTAAAATGGCAATACTGATAAAGATCTTAGTTTCTTCAATTGATTTCATCTCAATATTTTTTTTCCCAGCAGTGATCCAATTCTATATATCTTTTCCCTTCTTTCTCGTAAGTAATATTAAACAATTCTCATGTGTCAGTATTGAAAGTCATACATAGCACATTTTTTTTTTCTAGTTAAAGCATCCTTCGTGGTACTAGTGTAAATAATTACTTTTGGTTAAATCGCGTATTTGAATTTGTCTAGTTTCCATCTGGTTATAGCTTCTCCGAAAATATCCTTTCTCGTTTAATTGCACAAATGAAACCATATATCACATAGTAACTACCTTCAAGAATCAGTTGTTCAAGACCATCTGTGATGCCATGGTGAACAAATCTATCTTCAGAAAAGATAAATACTAGTATGAACAGAATTTGAGGATTTTTTTCTATATTAGCCCTCTGAAAAATTATTATTTTGCATATAGAATTAAGGTTTCTTCTCCAGTTGTTCCCACCACTATTTCATAGCATTGGAGCAAAGCTCCATAGCACTGTTGGAATTTTTTAGGGCCTCTTATTCAAATGGGGTGTGCTTGGGCTACAAAATGAACCAGGCCTAAGCATATTTGCAAATTTGCCATTTTAACTAGAATCCAGTCAGTACAACAACTCTCCAAATTTCTTCTGGTGTGTATACTGAAGAAAGCAACAAAAAGGAAATAATACCCGCTTTAGTGCCTCCAGAAAAATAGTAGGCAGCTCATGAAGTGCATCTTTCTTTAAAGCTGTAATTAAGTGTTTGATTATCTCTGAAGTGCTGGCCCCATGAATACCAAAATGCGAAATAATCTCTGGACCAAGATAATCCTGAAATAACAACAGATTACACTACAAAACATATATGATCTAACAACAGCATTGCAGGACAGAGAGTGGACATTATTAAAAGAATATGAGAGAATTATTTAGCTGTTTAGTTAATCCAAGAGAATGAGTCAATCTTAAGAGAAAATTTCGACAGAATAGTTCAGTTATTTACTATTGAGTTGAGTTCCAATTTCATAGTTTGACAATTTTGGGTGACTCTGCGGAACACATTTGTTTAAGTGGGAAAATCTTCGGTGACTCTGCCCAACGCATTTGTTTAAGTGGGAAAATCAATTTCGATGCTATTTTTAGCAATCCATATAAATTGTAAAATTAAATTCGGCAATAAGAGGAAGATAACGGACTCTAATTAATAATCAACTTGCCATAGGCAAGAATATATACTATCACATATCATTGCAAATAAATGCAGATATGCATAGTCATAATAGGGGTCCATGTCTTCACAAAAGCACCAACTTCACTATGGTGGTCCAAGTTTTCCAGGTAAAGTTTTCCCATGTAGTTTCAGTTAGCCGTTATTTGGGACTGTTTGTAGATTGCGCTTGGTACAAATGGTTCTGGCCTATTTTGATGAGGTTTCTCATGGGCTAATTGTTAAAAGTGGTCTGAACATGTATGTCTTCCACATCCGAGGATATGGGTACCTCTTTTGCATGTAGAGAATAAGGGCTCTATTAGATGGCCAGTCCTTCCCATATTTAGTTGTATATGTGTCAAACTTAAATGGGCCAGATTTTGCTAGTAGGTAGAGTCAACAATATGATAAAACCAAAAGATTACTGGCCCCTTCTTTTGTTTTTTCTTTTCTTCATTTTTTTTTTGGGCATAGGTAAACAGCATAATTAAGATGAAAATGAGGGATCGATACAATCATTTATTTACCAAATGAAACAGCCAAATGCACAAAATGCAACAGTAATTATATAATCGATGCAAATAAGAAAAAAGTAATAGTGACATTATTAGTATATGTTAGTATCACCCAAGAAGTTTCAGATAGAACAGAACAAAAGGTGAACTTCACTACGAACTTATACCACACACGGGCATGCTAAATCAACATGAACCACAAATTCTGATGAGAAAGTAAGACAAGAATCATTATTCTGGGATAGGTTTATATCATAGCACAAAAAAAAAAAAAAAAAAAAAAAAGTTTACTTTGAGTGTTCTGTGTACCTTAGAAACAGTATTAGTAGCTATTAACTTTGCAGCAGCAATCATAACTGCATCTCGATTTGTGTCTTCAATGTATTCTTCATTCGCATCTTCATCTTCAGTTTCATCTGAGCATTATAAACTGCTAAGTCAAATACTTGACAAAGAAACAGGAGATAGGATATGCGAACTTAGCAATGGAATTGCCATAGACAATTAAACAACTAGGCTACCGAGAACCTGACACATTAAGCAGTTGTTCACAAAGCTTCCAAAATTTCTCGAGAACAGATATATCTGGAGAGTATCCTACACTTTCCAGTTTCGTAGAAGAATAATTCGATTTTCTGAATAAGCACCACATTTCTGCAATTATGATGCAGACCTATAAACCAAGAAAACAATCCAAAATTACTCACCAATGAATCCTAAAGCAATCAAATAAGGAAGTTATCTGTTTATAGCACAAATTGTTGCAATGAAAAGCACGTATCCCTTCGCTACATTATAACATTATCTCTTTGCCAAGTAATACGCTTAAATAAAACTTACTCATTATTACATTATCTCTTTGACAAGTAATAAGCTTAAATAAAACTTACTCTGTAGGAAAGCACGCTACTGTTTCTTCCTTCACTTGAAACTTTAGGCAGGGTATCAAGGAAGTAATATAATTGCTCAAATAGCACACTTTGCTTGGATGATAACGCATGAATAGATGCTTCAGAGGGGTTTTCACTATCAATCGACTGCAGACACCAGGCCACATGCAGGTACATGTTGAGAAAAAGAAAGCTCTTTACCTGGAGGAAGAAGAAGAAGACATCAATAGGAATAAACAGAACAGTTCTAATAAAGTACACAATCCAGTTTCCCATATGACTATCCTACAAATTACAAACCTCATTATCAAGATCTTTTAGATCTCTGAGGATGTTGAGCATATCTTCAAATAAGCCATCACCAGAAACTGATTTTATCAGCTGTAGCTCATAAAGCCTCTTCAAATTAACAAGAAGAGAGTATTCATCATCACCTGCCTGCAAGTTTCTTCATGTTATATTTCCCGAGACAGATTTACTAAAAGCAAAGATAAACGACACATACCACTACATCTTTAATAGCAGATTTTAGCTTGGCTATCAGCTCAATTTCCACATCCTTTAGCTTAGCCTGTGAACAATCTTGAAGGTCCGCTTGACTCTCAGTGGAACAAAAGGCGATAGCCTTGATGCAAGATCTCAATGCATCCTTCTCTCCATGTTTGAAGAAGGCATCAGCAATGAGTTGAAGAACGGCCTTAAAATTCTGCAAGAACAAATTAGCAACAATTACCCTTTGTGAGACTAATTACTGTAAATAGGGGGGGGGGGAGCCCCAGCTCAATATATTTAAAACCACCACCAAAGGGTTACGTGAAACAAAACAGTTTTCTCAGATGGTTTTTTGGTCACGTTCAAAGGTTCGGGGGGTGACGTCAAATTGACTTAATATCAACATGCTTGTAAATATTGTGAAGATATATACAAAAAAAAAAAAAGTTCATTAACCTGCTCCTGCCTCTTCAAAGAGTACATCTCAAGTTTCAAAAGTAAAACTATCTCGACTATAGGAGATATCTTCACTTTGTCAGCTATATATTTGCGTACAAGTTGAGGGTAGCTCTTCATAAGGGCAGCTGTTAATTCTCGCTTACTATTTTCCAGTGCTTCCTGCAAAATTCATTGCCTCAGTCATAACATCAATAAAAAGAAAGTCCAAGATGCTTGCATTGGTACAAGTTCAAATTTTTAACAAGGAATGGGCGGTGACAGAGGTTATAAAAGATTAGTTAAATTAGGGAGAAAAACATAGGAATTACAAAGGTGAAATTCATTGAAATAAATGGTTTTTCGTCAAATAAATCATAATTTCTCGCAGCACTTGTTGGCCTAGTTTAAGAACCATATAAGAGACACCTTTCAGCATAGCATGCTGGCAAGCACATCATTGGAAGTACTACAGCCCAAAATGGTAAAATGGGAAGCAAGACAACTTAGCAATCAATATATAAAAACATATATAAA
Organism: Tillandsia leiboldiana; assembly: GCA_029204045.2. Classification (NCBI taxonomy): domain Eukaryota; kingdom Viridiplantae; phylum Streptophyta; class Magnoliopsida; order Poales; family Bromeliaceae; genus Tillandsia; species Tillandsia leiboldiana. The sequence goes on from CM055082.1 coordinate 6,091,530, forward strand.
GTACCCCAAAACACACACACACACACACACACACACACACACACACACACACACACACACAATAACTGAGGTCAAGATGAATAAAACAAGTGCCAAGAAGAAGAAGAAGAAAATCAATGCCAACTAAACAGCAAAACGGGCAAATAGCATGCCACAGGACAACAACAACCCTTCAGTTAAGATAGTCAGAAAAAGGGTTCCTCATAGATGGAAACAAGGGTGGAACATCCAGGTTAAAATATTGCTTATAATTTAACTTGTAAGAGAACAAAATTTTGTCCAGCTTAAAGAGAATATAATTAGGTCGAGCATAGGCAGAGTTCCTATTGCATGAGAACTGATTAGTTAGAGCAAATAATTGTCGCTATAAACAATTCACCTTGCTCCAGCAGCTAGACAAGCCAGACAACCTGATGAACAAGGACATAGATAATGATTGGCACATCTGACTTCAAAAAAATTCTAGACTCCACATGAGATTTCAGATTTAAATTTCTAGAATCATAATTAATAATGTTCCATTCGGCACTTCCAAATAAGTAGTTCGGTTAAAAAGAAAGGGTCGAAAAGCCTGCAGTCATGCCGTAGAAGGAACCTACTATCGCATAAAGTCAGAATTAAGGTTCCACCCTCGCTAAAAATCAAACACCTACAATGCGACCATTAAAGAAAAAACCCATATGACACAAGTTACCACCAGGAAAATTATTTTAAGCTTCATGATCCAAATCGGGACCAAAGTCTTTTCTACAATAATGCACTTCAGCAGAGGAGCAGAAACCGAATATATGTGAATACTTCAAATGAGCAAATTGATTACAGCAAAGCATCACATATTGAAAGTGCGAAAAAAAACAATACAATCAAACCATAATTCCTAGCCTAATTCATAGAGAATCATACTTTTAATTACACAACAGCAAAAGAATTTGCGTTATCCTAAGCACTAAAAAGGAGAAAAACATGCGGATACACATCTGCCAAACCTGACAAATTTATGAAATCAAACAACTGATTACTTTAAGGGGCTCAATGAAACACCTAAAGTTCAAATGGTGACATTTTCTGCCCAGAATTTCAGGGAACAGATAAAGATTTTACATGCTCACTATTAAGAATACTGGACACCCATACCTTTTGAGCTTTAGTATAATATTGCTTTCGATTGTCGGTAGCAGGAACGATCCTTTCACCCACAGCCTTTTTTGCGGAGGCATGAAACAACCGAACCAGGTTGGTTGCATCCACATCAGTGAGTTCAATCATAGGATTTTCGTCAAGGAGCATAGAGATTATACATTTCCAATCCTGCACAACCGATAAACATAAAGGGATCATCATACATTGGTATTAGTACTAGCATTCTTTGCCTGAGCAAAAAATATTTAACCCTTTCTTAATAAAAGGTAAAATGATATATTCTCAAACATACTTTCAAGGCCTTCATGTCATCCCAAATATCATCAATCACATACGCACCCAGTATTGGATCATCAGGAAACTCTCTCAGGATTTGCAACAGTCGCCCCAGATGAACCTCTGAGGGTTCACCATCTCCACCTAACATAATATTCTCCAAGAGTGACCTTCGGAACAATAAAGTAAACAAGTATCTGCACAACATAACGTTGATGACCTGACAAAATTACCTGTTGGTCCTGACTGAGAGTTTTTAACATTCTGTGCAATCAGATGGTCATATACCAACTCTCCAATTGCACGCCTAATCATGGGAGGCTCATCGATAAGCAGATCATACAAGGGCCCCAATTCATCATCTGTCAAAAGCTGATGTCTGCAAACAAAATAAATAAATATGGATATATTGTTTAGAGGATCTCACCAGTATAACAATTTGAGATGACGCAAGTAATTTGTCACCTTAGCAGTTGTTTCAACAGTCCTATTGCTGATACAGCCACTGATATATCGATGTCATCAGCAAGCTCAATCATTCTAGTGCAAAATCTCTCGGTAAAAAGGCCAAGCGATGGTACATTTTCATCCACCTCATAAAGGTTTTGTAAACCAAGAACAGAGGCTTTTCTCACAGTAGCACTCTTCCAAAGAAATTACAAGAAATCAACCAATTAGCTTGATTAGAAGCGAGCGAGGATGTCATATTAATAAGCACAGATGTTACCTTGTCATTCAGAGTCCAGCCAAGATACTTTAAATACAAATCTTGCAAAAATAGTGCTGGATAAGAGGCAATCCAGGTACCAAGAGATCTGATGCACGACATCCTAATTTCTGCATCAACATCACGGTACCTGTGCATAAATAACCTGCAAAATGCCAAGAGAGGTTAAAAAAATCCTATAGAAATAACTTATTCTGCATAAGGAGGAAAATATACAAGTTCTTCATTTGGGGACATCTTACCCTGTAAATATCTTCCGCATCAACTCCTCCATGGCAGTTATCTTTTCATGAGTCTGTGACAGCCTTTTGCTGAGAGACTCCACACGAAGTCCATCATTCTTTTTCTTCTTTTCAGCATTCAACTGCCTTTGAGTAGTTTCGCGTTGTGCACTAAGTGTTTTAGCAACAGCAATAAAAGATGTGACAAGCTGGAGACCCACCAATGATGCAACTAGACGATAGACCCTTGGAGGAGTACTGAAATACAGAAACATTATCATAACAAGAATAATACATTAAAGATAATAACAGACTGGTATATATAAATACATGCATGATAGAGAGCGAACAGGAATGTGGTAACTGAAAGCACCATACCATGACAAAGCTATGACATAGTCCGCACATTTCTCAAACAAGACTTTATCAAATAATGGGCCGTTTTGACACTCAAGCACCAGATAGTCCCAGAATGATGCAAGATTTTCCTTGAAGTTTTTTAGCTGTTTCTGCTTAGCACTGTAACAGTCTTCTACCTCACCCTAAATTACATAGAAAGTTCAAAGATAGGTGGAACTGAAAGAACATTTATACAAGGCATACAAAACATCCATTTGAGCAATAAAAACAGAAAATGAAAAAGGAACAGGGCAACGAGCATACATTTCTTGCTAGCTGTACAAGAGCAACCACTACATCATCTACATCTGTCTCATCAAGGGATTCCGCATCAAGTTGATATTTGGCACCACAGGCCTATCATTTGCAGCAAAATGCTAGGTAGTTGATGAACAAACTAAAGAGAAGCAACAAGCTAGTTTTAAGAATGCAGTAACAGCAGAAGATTACCTCAAAAAGCATCATTAGAAGATCAACCATTGCTGATTTGGGATCTGATTCATACCGCTCCACCCATCTTTTTACCACATGGTCAATAACCTTCCCATTGAACTTTACAACATCTGTGAAGTGGGATGAGAAAAACGAACTTTGCATTGACAAAATGTTATCAAAGAAGCAAACTGATTTCTGAATATAACTTAGAAAAATTTAGCAGGTTCTGACCATAAAAAGCCATTCCAGTAATTAATGTCGTGGAAAAATTAGTTCGAAAAAGGTATGATTTAGAGCATGAGTATGATCTACCATCTAAGTAATTACTAATTAATGGAAAGTTTGATGGTTATAACAATCAAGAACAAGTGACTGCCCATCTTTACACTATCCGCAGAACATAAACAACAACCAAGCCACTCGTGCAGTAACATGTAAAAGTATCGATCAATAGAATCAAATAAGACCAATTCCCTAGGGTAAAAATGTATGGAGACCTCCTCAACTATAGGTAATTTTGAAATGGCCCACTCATCTTTACTTCGTTTGATTGACACCCCTCTTAACTTTTTATCTTCGGAATTGTGTGATTTTAGTCAAGTAAATTGGGGATTTTATCAAATTCATTGATGATTTCGTCAAACACAATGGCTTAATCACTTGATGTCATATAAAAACCACAGCAATAAACCGCTAACAGCTAATGGAGCTATTGAACTTGATAAAATTTATAACTTAAAAAAAAAAAAAAAAAAAAAAAAAAAAAAAAAAAAAAAAAAAAAAAGAAGCTAAGGGGATGTCAATCAAAAGGCAAAGTTGAAGGGCCTATAGATTCTAACATTCTATACAATTTAACCTTTCCTGAACCAAAAATGGTCCACTTTACAGAGTAAAACACCTAAATTTGCATCTAAATGTACCAAAACCTACATTGCCGAGCATTTCGAAGAAGAAATAGTAGTATGATTCACCTTTAAGAGGAACACTTTCTTAAAATTTTCCATACAGAACAATAAGTGGTAATCACAACACGTTAATAGAAAGAAGAAGAGAAACCGATCTACGAACCAATCAATCTCTGGTCGTCCTTCCACCCGGCGGCGCGTGCGGCGGCCCCGCGCTTCCTCTTCCCCCTCGGGGCGAGCTCGTCGAACGACTCATCGTCCGACCCCTGCTCCGCCTCACCGGGGCTCCCCGCGTCGGTCGATTTGCTCGGCCCACCATCGGCCGACTCCAAAACCCTATTCTTCCTCTGCACCATGAAATCAGCTCCAACAAATCAGAAATTTTTAGGGTTACGGGCCTCGAATCAATCACCACAAGGAAAAGGGGGAGTGCGAGAGTAGAGGACACTCACGGGGCGACCGGGGCGACGGCGAACGGAGGTCTCCGAGGCCACCGCGGCCTCCATGGCCGGGAATTAGGAGTAGGAGGAGGAGGAGAGGGGGATTAGGGTTACGGTGGGGTTGGGGAAATGGGGGTGAAGTAAAATGAAACCCTAGTGATTTTGGAGGGAAATTAAAAGAGAAGGAGAAATAGAGAAAAAGAGAGAGAGAGAGAGATGGGGTTTTAATGGGTTTAAATTACTATTTCATTTATTTATTTACTTTAGTCAAAATTTTTGAATCTTCTTAAGGAAGGAGAAATAAAAGTTTTATAAATTTTAAATAGAATAATAAATATGCCCAGTATTACGAAGTAAATAAGATTTTTAATTTTCACTTGAGAGATGCTAGGTGTACACTCCGTACATCCTACACCCGATCCTATTCTGAAATGAATATTATTCCACTCGTTACATCGAATGACAAATAAAATTCACCCTATCAGAATGGGATAAGATGTAAGATATAATAATAACTTAATCTAAGCCTCCGTTTGAAATTGCAATTACGGTAAGATTACATTCACGTTGTCATATATTTTCTAAAACACAGAAAATTATTTTAAATTCCAAACTGTTATTAAAAAAAAAAAGAAATATTTTTATCTGAGAAATGTCACTTTGCCTACAGCACAAGTACCAATTGTGGGCACTCATCTGTACATTTTTGGATGCGATGTTTTCAGTTATCTTTCTGATTCCATGTTCTTCTTATTTTTCTTTTTTCTTCTTTCTTTTTGTTTGGAAAAATGGTAAAATGTTTTCGGTGAAACATTTTGCACCTTTTTAACTGAAAACACTGCATCAAAAATGTTTTCTGGATTAGCTCCAAGCAAACCTTGAGGAAAAACCAAAAAAATAATATGTAGATTCGTGCTTTTCATTCACTTATTACAAGATATCAAGTGTTTTACATCCAAGTTAAGAAGAGTATGGGAATTTAAAATTAGCTCCGGACTTCGTTCCCGGTACAGCAGCAACTGGAAAAATATGATCCCCAGGATCAAAATTATTAGGGAGAATACTTATTCCATTCAGAAAGGAGAAAATTGGACTACAATATCCAGGAATGTTGATCCTTCGCGGCGTATCCTTGGAGCCATGTCTGATGGATGTGCACCGATGAAAAGGAATCTGGGTTCTCGGGCTGAAATTACGACAAGAATCGGATTTTCAGGTTTGAGGTGATAACACAGAACAAAGAGAGAGAGAGAGAGAGAGAGAGAGAGAGAGAGAGAGAGGATTCGTGTCGAAGGTTTACCTTCGATTTCAGAATGACGGTAGTGAGACAGCAATGCCGCTCTTCACCTGCAATAAGAGTCCGTTCGACGTTAGAGGAAACATAAATCAAGCGAAAACATGGCACGACACCGAAGGTGCAACAGTAGAGTTGAGATGACGACATTAAAAACAAGGAAATAAGATTGTTTATATACGACGATCTACTCTAGTTTGCCATTTTATCTATTAAGTAAAAAACGACCATGAATTATAGTCAACAAAAATATTTTGGCCGATGACGTACCGAGCATGGCTTACAGTTACCAAACAGCTAAAATTGTGAATAGATAGATACATATGAAAAGGAAGATACTCATTAAGCTGTAAGTCCAAATAATCTTAGGCCCAGCAGAAGCAATTTCCAATTTTATGGCCACTGAGGCGAGTAGCACTGACAACTATCAAGAAACAGAGAACAAAAGAAGCCTACCTTATTACCTGGAACTCTTTTAAGGCAGCAGATTACCTCTATTTCACCATTACTTGCCATGAGGTGCTTATATACTGAGAATAGTGGTTTGTTTAATCAGGAATTCGATATCCTCTAATACCTCCGACGAATCCAAATAGATATAATTGAGGTAATAACAAGTTGAAAACCAAATGCATGGATCAAATTTTCAGCTATGGGTGATCACTGCGGCAATTACAACATAATTTACTTTCGCAAATGCTTAACTTCTTTGATTCTTTAATTCATCCTTATTATATAAATCACCATCTAATAGGCGTCTATGATTTCTTATCACACCGACTAGTCTTCAGGTTGATATTAAGCTCACCACACATTAAAAATAAGATGACCATTCAATAAATATAAACCATGGGTAACACACTTTGAAGCAAAAACTAAAAAATGAACAGGTTAATGAATGATGTGAAAGATTAAAATATGGCCTACATAGAGAAGTGAATGAAGGATGCGAAAAATTAAAATACGGTCTACATACTGGCAGCACATAAGATCCTTCCAAGCATAATAATGTGTTTCATTGTATCATTACCCACGATCACAGAAATTTGATCGAGGATCAGGGTATAAACTTAAAATCAGACAATGACTGATAAACAAAGTAATCCGACGGATAATAAATTAGTAAAAAAGCTCACCAAACTAGAAAAAGCCAACAATATAAGATAAGCAATTCGTTTGCAGTAAAAACTGATAAAACTTACCATCCAACCCCCATCTATCAAATTTCACCAACCAAGCATCAGAAGCAATCTGTGAAGTCAGCATTCTATCCAGCCAAACGCGGAATTTCTGACCTTTTTTATCACCGTAGCATGGTCCAAATGCATCAATGGATTCATGAAGTGAACGCTCAACACCAGACGGATGAATAATGATTGCAGTTGGATCCTAACAAACCCACAAAACAACTAATCAGCTTGTACAAAAATCAGAAAGAACCAGGAGGTATTCAGAAGGAAACACTGAACGTAATCTCTGTTTCTGAAGAACTTCATAAGCACGTCATGATGCTCCAGCAATGAAAATAGCAATAGTTTACTCTTCATTTCGAGAAGGCAAATCCATGAGTTGTTAGCTAACATAAATCATGGAAAAGCTGAATTTATAACAAGACAAATGAAGAAGAGAAGAGAAATCAGTATACTCACACAAAGACTTTTCAGATTCGAGATAAGCGAGTCAGACATCTCAACTTCAGCACGACGAAACTTTTCACAAAGCATATAAAACTTAACATATTCATAAGCAGGCCCGACATGATGTTCCTTTAAATCACCATCTCTTGGGGAAATATTAGGACCTAGTTTAAAGTGGCCAATAGCTTGAATAATCCCAGCAGCACACCTTTCAGTTGCATGAATAATCTGAGGGTTGTCTTTTGCATTGTCTGCATGCCACTGCAGTAATTCCTCTTGGGCATTGCTGACCTGATAAGCCCATTGAATTTAACCAACTTTATATAGAAGTAATCATAATCATGCAGAAGAATTTCACCCAGTAAATGCCTAAAGGCCTTCTTTTCAACTTACCATGACCCCGTGGACACCAGGAATGCTGAATAATTCTGCGTCATTGCCAGAGTCCCCACAAACAAGAGTATTTTTGGGACGTTTCCCACACGACTCGAACTTCTTCAGCAAATATGCAAGAGCTTGTCCTTTGCCAGCACCTTGTGGTAATATATCAAGATCCATCCCACCACTATAAATTATTTTCACATCTAACTGGTCAAAGATAATAAACAGAAAATAGTCAGCAAAATATAGCTATGAGGTTGGATAAAAATTTTCCATTAAACCAAGATTAATATTCTAACACTCCAATTTATCTTACCCCACGTTTTTCCAGACACTCAGAAAGAGACTTAACTACTTCTTGAGCATTCGCCTTGTCAACGTAAAAGCTAATCTTGTGCGGCCTTTGTTCTGTCTCAGACTGTATTTATACACATCGAAGACATCTCGTTAAACATTTCCATTAAATTGCTGGAAAAAGGAAAAATATTCACTAAGGTAGGAAATTTCACCTGGGATGATAGGTGAGGAAATTTGGCAGTTTCCTCAAGAACAATGTTCCTGTCCCATTTCTGATTTAGAACTTTTTCCCAGCCATCATCAGGCACCATAGCTTCGCCATATGTTATCTCTGTACCAACAGACATGATGGTGATATCTGGAGTTAACATGGGTTTCTCTTTCCTCAGTTGTTTATAAAGTGTGGGCGATCTTCCGGTCGAAAAAACCAACAGGGAATTTTGGCGGTAAAGAGCCTCCCACAATGCGTTAAACCTAAGCAGGGAGAGGTTCTCAGGATCATGGTGATCGACCTGCAAGGTGAAGCTAACAAAGTGAACACTGCAGGAACTGTCTTGGTTAAAAAAAATTCAAGACTAAATAACAAAAACCGCAATTGCACTTTACCACTCTCTCTAATAACCCCACATATTTTTATTGCTTTCATCTCGAATAAGACGGATTTTTTCGGATAATTTTGAATTCCAACAGGAAAGCGGGCAGCGAGTATTAAAAAGACAGCACCGCTGCCATAATAACTGAAATCAAATTAAGATTCTGTTTGTAAGAACAAAATCATGTAAGTAAACTAAGAACAAACTGTCCAACAAAGCAGTAGTCTTGTAGGACTATCATGAATAAGAACAAAGTGTCATTGTAATTATACATCTATTACTTAAACTTCAACTTAGATAGGTTTTGATATAAAAACTACACCATCTTCCAACTAAATATTTGTTCTCTCTCTATGAATTAAACAAAATATATATATATATATTCCAAAAAGGTTGAACTTATTCAAGATGAATGCAAGGCGCGAGCGCAGGGCTGGTTTGTAATATATCTTTAATTCAAACCACACCATCGTATGATCAAGATCCGAAACGATCATGAGGCGAGCGGGGCCATCCAGCCGATTCATTTTAGTGCAACTGGTGCAGTTCCTGCAAAATGAAGATCCAGAAGCCAGGATTTTCAGGATATCAACGGAGAAATAGAGCAATTTCTGATGAACTTATACTCGTAATTTTGATACAACCTCAATAATAAGCCATTTTGAATACATATTTTTACCGACACCCCCTCCCTTTCAATCAATTAAATCAGTAGCATCATCAGCTATTGATCATTTGATTATTAGCAAAATCCGCACTCGGTTCAGCTGAACACTACTCAGACACACGACATTTAATTGAAATCCCCCAATTCAACAGATTGAAATGGGGGGCTCCCGTAGATGAAATATCAGGAGAAGTAATAACGAAAAACGATTGAACAACACAATTCACAGCACATACTGATCAAAGCCGATCCAATCGAATACAATCCCAAACAACCAGCAACAAAAATTCTTTTACAAAAATAGCAATCAATGGTGGAAATCGGGATGCTTACAGAGCAGCTAGGGTTAGGGTTCGAGCTTGGGATGTGCGGGGAGAAGCCGAAGCCGAAGCAGCGACGCGGATAGGTTTTGGCTGGCTCAGGAGGCGATTTTTGTCGAGGGGAGGAGAGTGAGATGATGGGGAGAGGGAGATGAGGGGGAGAGGGCACCGCTGGGGACGTATGATGGGTGGCATCTAACTACTGCTACTACTTCTACATCGGAATCGAAAAGTGCGCGACGCAAAGCGATGGCGAATCGCGATTGGGAAATTGGGAATCGCATCGCAGCATCGCGGGGGAAAGATGCTTTTTTTTTAGTCTTCGGACGAGCGCGGGCTCCTGCGGTGGGAAAAGAGATCGCGTTTGGGGAGTAGCAATTTACATACATCAGAAAAAAAACTTACGTACATAAAATATTTATTTTTTTAAAAGCAATACAATTTTCTAATTCCTTTAAAGTTTCGTGTAGTTGAGATATAAGCTTCAATTGATTATTTCACGAATAGATATAAATTTCGAAACTAATAGAAATAAAATTAATTTTACGTTTGGATAAAAATTGAGTTGTTCCTAACAATAAGAAAAATAGTGTTTGGATAGTTAGATTAGAATAGTAAGAATAAGAATAATTATAATTTTAAAACAATAATATTTTATCTAAATAAATAATATAAAATATTAATTAAATAATAATTTAATTTATTTAATTAATTATTACTAGATAATCCTGAATATTAATTAATAAAATAATTAATAATAATGAGTATTACTAATAAATAATTTAATAAATTAATTAGTTAATTATCTAATAGTTAGATAATTAGTTAATAAAATAATTAGATTAATAAAAATATTAGATAATTAAAGAGTTAATACAATAATTAAAATTATATTTACTTTAATTAAGTTTATTCACAATTAATTGATAAAATAATTAATAATAATGAATATTATTAATAATTTAATTAACTACAAATAATTTAATAATTTAATTAGTTAATAATTAGTTAATAAAATAATTTAATTAATTAAAATATTAGATTAATTAAAAAAAAATACTACTTGTACACCCCATTTGGGGTGCACATCACACACCCCACCCATCCAATGGGTGGGGTGTAGTGAAGGGTCACTTCACAAATTGTGAAGTGACCCACACACCCTTAGATGGGTGGGTGTAAGATGTACACCCTTTTTGGGATGTACGTGTAGCATTGGTCACTTCAGAAAAAAAAAGCTGAACAGTAGTTCTAGTCTACCAGTTTATTTCAGAAAGACGAGAACTACTGTTAACATCCATAACCAAACACGTTTGGATACAAAAGAGGGATAACCCCTTATTCCCCTCTTATACCGATTGCCAAACGCAAAAAAAACATCCATCCTCAAATTTAGGAAAATCCAAATAAACATTTTGTAAGTATAAATAATTTAATTAGTTGAATACAATTTTAAAAAATATATTTAAGAATTTCAATCATTTTACATAAGATGAGGAGGTGAGATAACACCCTTCGTATAAAAGAAAATAAAAAATTATTAAAAAATTAAACTTACTTTTGTTAAAAATTACTCTATCTAAATACTGCGGTTAACACTACAGCTAATTAGGATCGTCATAAATGCCGAGTTTAGATATGCATATATATATATAGTTGCACCTGCAGTTCAGTGTAACCAAACAACCCCAAAAAATGTCTACACAAACAGATTGCATGCATGATCATACAATCGAACTAATAAATAGCATTTTCTGCACCAGACATAAAAAAAAAACTGATCACAATCCTCAGCTATAATAACAACTTAATAAGCCTTTGGTTCATTTTCAGAGTCTACTAAATACACCTAACATCATCCAAAGTACAAGTCTACACTTTTACTCGCTTGGAACTTCAACGCCGTCCATCCGATATAAGTTACGTATTTTCACTAGAAAGATTTAGCAAATTCACCGGTGTTAGTAACTTCAAGTAGTACAATGATACAAAGAGACCCTTTCTTGCAACCAAATCTGGAGCATAGAGATTGTCATTATGAATATTGGTGGTGTCTGTGCCGATCTTTGTCGCGCGATGAGTGCGAGCTGTGGTAGTCGCTGCGATCTGAGATAGAGAAAGAAACAAGAAACAAGGAAAATATTAGCAGCATGAGTAACAAGGATCTTGGTTCTGATAAAATCAAAAGTCGCTGTTAAAATTAATATACCTCGCGATGATTGATGTCTCGACTTATCTGAATGGCCTGCAAAAACGAGAGAATCTTCAGATGCAAAACTACTAACCATTGAAGTTGTCTGAGTTCAAAAAAGGAATAAATCTTCCTCGTATTGTAATCAAATAGGTAGAATCGTAAAGAATCCCATAAAAATCACTGAGTTCGTACATTGTCCCCCCAGTAATATTTGAAATCTATATATTTTATGCTTAAACTGCAAAATTTCATCACATTGCCTCCTCCATCAGATCATCACTATTCTATTAGGCGATATTTATTAATTTCCTCATAAGTCGATAAGGTAAAATGTAGGTTTAAAAGTTTCATAACGGCAGTGACAAAATCAAGATATTCATAGGGAACTTTTTCTACATTTAGCGAATCGAAGTACGACACTAAAAATATGACTGGAAAACTTTACAGAGAAAATATTATGGTATACCCGAGATTCTGTCCTTTGAACGGTGTCTCCGTTCTTTCTCTCTGTCTCTATCTATCTCTCTCTCGCGCTCCCTTTCCCTATCAGAGTCTCTACCTCTACTATCACGGTCAGATTCTCTACCTTTGCTATCGCGATCTCTAACCCTAGATCTCTCCTTTTCTCTCTCCCGTCCCCTTTCAATGTTGGCATCTAACTTGTAGTCACTCTTAGATTTCACTGTCGAATCTTCCTTGCCATCAAGCTCAGCAGGCACATTTTTACCATCATCTTCACTTTTCTTTGACTCCTTTAGTTTGTCCAAGGCTGCTTTAATCAGCGCATCCTTTGATGATCCAGTATCCTTGGGAGTGCTCGAATCATTAGCAGTCCCGTTATTTGGACTTTCCTAAGTAAAGAGGCAAAAGAAAATTCGTAAGCACTCCACCAAAAACACCAAAAAGAGTTCGAAAATAATGCGACGGGAAAGACTATGCCAGACACCCCTGAACAAGTTGTGCAATTGCAGATAACCACCTAGAGCTTGAAAAGTTAAAAATTTATGAGCGAACAATATGCCTTACTTCAGTGAACCACCAAGCCCAATTTCCATTAGTTAACCCTTAACGAAGGCCTCAAATGAAAGCCAAATGACTCAAACAACCCCAAAGTCATCTACGCATTCCAAAAGGGAGAAAAGAGCGTACAGTTTTAAGGTCATGCAACAATCACATGTCGACGGGAGTTACAGAATTTGACAGTCACAGGTCGAAGGTTTTTATTTTTATTTCTTCCCTACGAACAGGTTTTGTTGATTAAAACAAAGAAATAGGTCATCTAATTTTTATTTTTTTTAAAAAAAAAAAGCCTCTCCCAAAGTAGAGCAGTCATCTCCAATTAGTACACGAGTATCCTGCCATATCTTTCCCTCATGCAATGCACAAATAAAATAGTTAGGAGGGTATTTCCAGTTTTACCTTTGGAGCCTGGGTATCAGGTGTCTTGTTCAACATAGTAAACGAATCATTATCTTTATAAACTGAGATATACTGTGCCTTAGGGAGGCTGTAGAGTTGAGCTAGAACTCTACAGACTTCCTGAATTCCCGCCTCATCTGCATCAAAAACGGTCCACCAAGGTGGGTCCTCGGGCAGGGGAACCTGGAATCTCCGAGCTGCCGCATATACGACTCCACACGCTACTACTTCACTCTTAAATCGCACACATAGTGTTGTCCGCAAGCTATAAAACAAAGGGCAATTAATGAAAATTTTATACCATCCGACAAACAAATGAGCAAATTGTACAAGATAGCAGAACAAGAGTGTGAAAGGATCGACCGAAATAATTCTTTGAGTAGATGTGAAACATTCTTTGTTCTTACAGCTGCAGTACATGCTGCTTCAGTAAGCTCTTCAAACAAGTCCAAAAAGCTCTTTATAAATCTCATCTAAAAGATTATCAAACAGTTCTTAGCATCATTTTCAAAATGGAAACTTCAATTCATACTGTCATCCATTCATACTATGTACAATAGGATTGCGGCGTTTTTAAGATTCAAAATTGTCTTCTGCCTAGTTTCAAATAATATGATTTGGGGTGAAGAAATGGAAATTGCCAAGATTTTGTTGATATCTAAAACAAGGTTATTGTTCAATGGGAAGCCAACTAAAATTACCCAATGTAGGAAGGGATTAAGAGAGGCACCCTCGTCTCCTCTACTATCTGATTTTGTTGTTAGTAACCAGAAAATAATGATCAGAATAATAGAAGAGTCCAATATTTTAACTTTCTGAGCATTCAACTCTTTTTCGCAATCCACTGCCAATCTAGGATAACATATTCAAGCTAATATAATAGTGTGATGACAACATATGGTTCACTAAAGAAGGGTTCTTTGGTAAATTAATCCTTATACCTAAATAAAGTTGTGCAACCTAATAGATTCACCTACATAAGACTCAAGAGAGGCCATATTGACCTCCTTTTGCCCTTGCTATTTTCCTTCGTATTCGGAAGTTTCTAGGTGCATTCCACAGCTAGAATTTGCCAACCAGTATTCCTTGTAATACAACAGAGATCAGATTTTGAACACCGAAATCTACTATATTACATGTCTTGTCTACCTTCCTTCCAATTCTTCATTTACCTGTCAAATCTTTAGACACTACATTAGGTAGGTTATGCCTTTCTCGTGCAAAAGTTGACGGCAAATATTAAGCTCTTACTATTGATCAATTTTCATTCAATTCATCTGTGCTTTCTTTTCAAAATCATTTCATACAAAATGGACAAGATCAGCTCGGATCCAGTATGAAATTCAAGTTATGGCCTTTAAAGTCCATAAGGAATAACCTTTTTATTCTAATCACTCGGCACTCTTTCAATCAAATTGTATCCTCACTCTCTTTTCAACTTTCATGGTGGCTACAGACCATTAGATAAAAGTTGGAAACTCACGACCGTCATAATGATGTCTTAGTTTTGAAGCACAACTCCATTGCAGAAGTATGTGCTTCACTAAACTATTCATCATGCATGCCAATCAAACTATCACGACGTGCAATATTAAGCTACTCAAAATTATGTGCCAAAGAGTGTTGCAACCAATGGCCTAATTATCTAGGACTTTCTTCCTCGTCAGAGCCAATAACATCTAACCACCTACTTTAGGGCAAATCCTTTGTAGCCCAATGTGCATGAATTCTCTGCTCACCGTTGACGTGGCAGCGATCCAACAGTTAAATGGGTTGAGTCCATCTACTGAATCTAGACAATAAAGACTTCTTTTGGGTAAAAATAGAGATTTCAATGATGTTCTACTTTTCATACAACCGTTGGATCACTGCCATGTCAACAGTGAGCAGAAAATTCCTGCACACTCCGCCGCAAAGAATATACCCCTAGAACTACCTATATGCTCTTCAAATCCCTCTTTAAGTTCTGACAGTCTAGGTTAAGTCAACTATTACATATACATAGTTAAGTCTAGGTTAAGTTGAACCATTACATATACTTAACACAAAACTAATTGGGCATAATTGTAACCAAAGAACTAGCCACTAGTTAAAAAGTTCCAATAATGTAAAGGTTCAGATGTAGTTTTTTTAGATCCCCCCTCACTTACCATTCCTGATGGGTTGTGTCAAGCTTCAAATTGGCATTGCGTTTTGCCAAACAAACAAGATTGTGAGCTCTAGACAACAAAAATGAAGACCACAAAACAGAAAAACATCTAGCTAGATCTTTAGCTTACAAAATATAGAATATGCAAATTTATCCCCTCAAATATATCTAGAATATTAATTCCTTTAGGCAGTGTTCAGTCAGGTATTAGGCCCTATCACCTAAAACACGATAAGGATCAATTATTCCAAGTAGATAAGAAATAACACGTTTATCCCAGAGATAGCAACCCAGGGGCATAATCGAATTGCATGATCCCGATGGATAAGCCCTTATGCAACTAATTCACACTATCGCTAGCAAAAGTCACCAAGCATAACACAAAGAACTAAAATCATATTTGGGAAGATTTTTCAGTAACCTGCTCCTTGACAAGACTGGCAGCTTAAATCTGAATGACCATGCTAGGCAGCTACTTCACATTTATCCACATAAAAAAAAAAAACCAAGGTTTGCTGATATATATTGTAATGAATTATTGTAATACAAATGCACTTCAAACATATCAAAACTGTCATGCATATCATGCTTCAAACAATAGAACAGAACATAAAAATAAAATTTAATAAAACAAGAAGATATCTAACAAGCCTGATATGACAATGTTCGCAAAAGCGAGAATTTCTCCAACATTAACGCACTAATTCTAAGATGTAGACAAGCAGATTAACATGCTGGAAAGTGAAAATACATACTTCTCTAACCATGCAAAACTTCATACATACTCGATGGCATCGGGAATGTAAGAACAAGAGTTACGAATATATGGTTTTACTAGTCATAACCATAGCACATAGAATTCTCACGGTGACAGGCACATCAAAGTGGGTTTCATACCCGTGACTGACACCTCAAGTCTAAGGGTAAATGTTGTGCCCTCCAATATTGAGCAACATAGTCATGGAGTCTCTACAATAAATCAGTTTTAAAGCATTAGCACTTGCGACGAGACAAAATCATATTTATGGACAATTGACATCACATAGACCCTTTTAATAAACTAGGGAATTAGAAATGTAAGAAAATTTGTCCACATAAGCATCCGACAGAATAATCTAAAGGTAACATCTAATAGTCTAATTGGCTCATAAGTCAAGTATCTGAGAAGAAATACCTGTCATTTGCTAGATTCCAAGCTTCCTGCCTCAGCTCCAGAGGAGTTCCAAGCGTTGCAAGGTAGTTTGATATAAACTTATGTGGATGCTCAACATGGCAAATGAAACCCATTTCTTTCAGCAAATGCCTCTCCGTCCTGATCAGATCGTTCTTTAGGTCTGAATATTTCTACAACAAGGATGAAACAATGAGAGATTCATAATGTGGCATAGTAGGAAAGAAGCGCACATTACTTTGGCAATATAAAATGACACAAACATAAAACAACTAAACAAAAGGTTAGATTATGTAGGTCTATATGAAAATTTACGAATTGGCAAAATGTTAATATTGGAAACTACCAAACAAAAAAAGAGCTCCATACTTCAATATTTCAGCAGAATGACAGAGAAAATAGAAGAAAAGAAATCTACCTTCGAAATGAGATCCAAATGCTCTATTGGCAGGTTCTCCCTCCTGCATTCCATTCGATGAAAGACAATAATAACATGTTTTGCTTTTCTTGGACTCTCCTCCAACTTCAAAGCCAACCAAACACAGCTCGCGGCAACCCTCTGAAATTACAAAAAGAAAAAAAATATATATCTTAGTTCCCACCATCATAATTCCCATCACAAAGAAAACAAAAGGAGAATCCATGTAGCAACAAAAAAAAAGATTTGGATCCTTACTTTTACACTAAATCGAGCAAAAGACTTCTTGCAGTAAAACCGCTGGAATAGAACCTGCGCTGTGGCCATCACAGCTTGAGGCCTGTGGCAGTTAAGAAAATGCACCAAATAAAGAACTGAAAGAACCTAACACCAAGAAATAGAATATTAACAAACAGGATATCTTCAGAATATTAAGTTTGAAATGTAGAGAAGAGCATACAGCCGAAGCAAAATGCCGCTCTCCTGTATAAGGTCACAACCATAGATCCTAAGGGTGGTCTCTGTTTCTTCATCGATCCCATCCTTTCTTGAGGGGGAATTCTTTAGCTGCTCGTCGGTGAGGTAGAAGGTGTCAATGGCAGTGTATATCATCCTGTCCACGAAACAAGAGAATATGTGAAGATAAAACAATTTGTGGACTGGAGACTCTGGGAGGCAATCATATTGATGAGAGAAGAGAAGCAGAAGATCGGGGGGAATAAAAAAAATAAGTTTTGCATCAAAAAGATAATGTGGTGCTTGAGTAGCACATAATGACAACGGAATCAGTATCTTCCATGACTAGGACAATGCGCGAGGACGAAAAGAGAAGTGAAATTAAATTCTAAGGCCCCATTTGGTACGGAAGATAGGATTGGCCAAGTTCCACTAAAAGAAGGTAACTGCTATCTGATTCATCCCAAAACTAACCAAATGAGACATATGGCTATTCCTCACTATCCACAGAGGAATTCATACAAAATTGAAAATTTCACCTCCCATTCAGATATAAACTATTTAACAAGTTCAATCAGGCGAAATCTTAATAATTTATGAGGCAACCTTCAACTTTGCCCTTCACCGCATATTAGACTCACGAATATCGCCAGTTTTTTACATATTGGCTTTGAGACATCAGCAATTACTGATTCCAGTTACTTTAAACAATCATATTAATTGTAAGAAATTAAAGCAGGTGAACAAATTGGTCCCCCTTTTCTTCTCAAGAAACATCAACACAAACACACGCTCGTGCTTAAATCAACGTGCATCTCTAATGCAAAATATCAACAACAAACCAATTTCCGGGCAAATTAGTTCGAGTTACAAGCAAAGCAAGAGAAAACAGGGTCCTTAGCAGCAAGAAACGAGAGCTCACCTTACGATTCTCCTCTTTTTATCACCCAGGACCCCAGAAACCCTAGTCGCCGCCTCCCACTGCAAACAAGATTGGAAGTAAAAGAATAGGGTTAGGGTTTCGATCGCACCCACACGGAAGAGTTAGAGGGGCGGGGGGGGGGAGAGGGAGAAGGGAGAGGGGTCACCTTCTCCGGCGGCGGCGGCGGCGGCGGCGGCGGTGGCGGTGGCGGTAGCGGCGGCGCCGCCGCGGGAAGGAGAAGGAGAAGGAGAAGAAGAGGAGGGTTTCGTAGCTTCGAGAAGAGCGGAGACGGAGAAGGTTTCGTTTCGATCTAACCCGACTCGACCGAGCAAGGATTAAATCTAAACCCAAAACGGGTCGGATAATATCCAATCCGACTCCGAATCCCAAAATTTTCATATATGGATTGAAATTTACTATATCAGACGCGAATCCGGATTTGGGTCTTGATCTAGATAATACTTTTCGGATTCGGGTTCACTAAAGTTCTTCCGAATTGGATTCAGATTCGAATAATCCAAATCCGAAACTCGTTTTGTTTTAATACATTTTGAACACATCACATTGCATTCTCTTTAAATTTTTTTTTTTAATATTATTTTTAAAAAATTTAAGTTTTTTTTAATTTCCTATTTCTTTATAAAATATTATTAGAAAATATTATATAACTAGAAAAAAAAAAAAACCTTCCATCCTTACATGAATGAAATATATATCATATATATTAAATAAAGTGTATGAATAATATTACTCAATATTATATTATTTTTTTACCACCATCGCTATAGAATATTAAACATGAATAATAAAATAAAATTTTAAAATTTTAAATAATTATTTTATAAAAAGTAAAAGTTTAAATGATACGGCATTATAATATGCCCTTAAATAGATATATCGATAGATTCTCATCACTTTCAAATAATTCTTTTTTTTATTCTCGTAACTCCACCTATCCTACGCTAAACATATTTCTAAAAAAAAAAAAATCTTATCTCCCATGCAATATTCCTTACTTTATTTTTTCTCTTCATTTAAAACAACTCGAATTATTTATAACTGCAACACTTTATTATATATATATAATTATAATTATAATATTATTTTTATAATTATGAATATATTATATTATATTATATTTATAATTAGATAGGTTGTTCAGTGACTTGGTATCACTAAATGTCAAATGGGGTAATATTTCAATAACATTGTTTTAATAAGCCAAGCTGAAATACTATTAATGATCCGTTTGGTTCACAATTTATCATATTTTAATTTTTTTTTTATATTTTTTTAATAAAAATATTAAAATTATTATCATTCAATTCAAGTTGAATAATTATAAATAATAATAATGAAGTACTGGATTCAATGTAAATTTCTCATATATATACAAAATTATTATGGATTGAGAGATATTTTTATTTTCATAGTTGATAGGATCATTATTAATATCTATTGATAAAATTTAGTTATCACTATTGAATCTCATGCCTCCAAAAGTTATAAAAACACACATCAATATAAAGTCACTCTAACTCAACACACATTTTTATATAATTTAGAGTAGATTCAATTTTAGTTCTCAAACTATAATTTATTATAAATTTTAACTCAAAATTTTTAAATTTTTTAAATCATATTTCATAATCTAATTTAATTAACTTAAGATTAATAAAATATTAATATAAAATTAGAATAATATATTTTAATTATTATAATACTATCAATCACAATATTAGATTTTGAGTTTTTTTTTTTTGGCATATAATTCTATAAAAAAATTATTTTTACAAATAACTCCATGTAATTTGAAATTATAAAAATAATTCTATATCTACCACTGTGTGTCACGTGATCGCCACACGAGCAACATGGCTAATGTTCAAGTTGAATACGATGAACTATTCACCGTATTTGGACACGATGAATGAATTTTTGTATCCAAACACCGCGTAAGTTAAGTTGAATAGGTAAATTATTCTCTATGCTTAGACAGAGAGAATTATTTACCATGTCTAAACTATTTACTGTATTTAAAGTAATTTTAAAAATTTGATAGACTCATTTATAATGTTTAAACTAATTTTTGAAATTTGATGAATAAAAAAAAAGAATGAGGCAAAATGAGAATGAAAGATTTATATTTGAAGTAATTATTGAAGATTTGATTAAAAAAAAAAGAAGAGTCTGAAAAAAAGCGAAATTTTTTTGAGAAGAAAGTAAAAGAAAAAAAAAAGAGATAAAGTGAAAATAAAAAATTTATAATTAAAGTAACTTATATGAATTTAATAGACGAAAAAAAAAGAATAAGAAAAAATAAGAAAATAAAAAATAGGATAATTTAAAATAGGATGAATAGTTAATCATGTTTAACTTAAATGCTTCCGTCTATGTTGCAAAACATATCAATTTTATAAATATAAAATTTAAAAAATTATTTATAAAAATTAAAATTATTAGAAGTCGAATCGTAAAAAAAAAAAAAAAAGAAAAAAAAAAAGAAAAAAGAAAAAAGAAAAAAAACACAGAAGGAAAAGAAGATCCCTAGATTTTGCTTTGCTCGCCCCCAACTTTCAAGTTTCAATCCGACTAAACAAAAAGAAGAAAAATCATATTCCAAACCCAACCGACCAAATATATATATTCTTTATTATATCTTTACTTCTCCTCCGAGTATACTGCTACAAAGAATCTGCTTTTCTTCTATTCTTCTCCCACAGAATCCCAGTCCCAAGTTATTATTTATTTACTTATCTCCCTCCTCCCAGAAACCAAAAACAACTACTGCAGCGCACCGGGAGTTCCCGATCTTCGCCAATCTTTTGGGTACGTTTTGCGGGGTTCGCGTAGGAACGGGCAGCGCAG
This sequence comes from Tillandsia leiboldiana, assembly GCA_029204045.2. Classification (NCBI taxonomy): domain Eukaryota; kingdom Viridiplantae; phylum Streptophyta; class Magnoliopsida; order Poales; family Bromeliaceae; genus Tillandsia; species Tillandsia leiboldiana. The sequence goes on from CM055082.1 coordinate 6,112,859, forward strand.
CATACGATGATCATCCGCATCCGCACCCGCGACGGCCTCGAGCGCGTCACCGTACCCGACCCGTCGTCGGCCAACGTCGCCACGCTCAGATCCCTCATCGAGTCCCAGCTCGGCGTCCCCGCCGCTTCCCAGACCCTCTCCCCCGACCCCAACCTACTTGTCCTCCAAAACCCTAACCCTAACCCTAACCCTAACCCTAAGCCCGTCTTCGTCCTCTCCGACCCCTCCGCCTCGCTCTCCTCCCTCGGCCTCTCCCATGGCTCCCTCCTCTACCTCTCATACTCCGCACCACGCGCCGTCGCCCCTCCCCCGCCCCGCTCCTTCTCCCCCGCGGGCTCCTTCGGGCGCCGCAAGATGACCATCGACGACCTCGTCGCGCGCCAGATCCGCGTCGCGCGGCAGGAGCAGCCCCACTGCTCCGCCGCCTCGTTCGACCGCGACGCCGCCCACGCGTTCCAGCTCTACGTCGCCGACGCCCTCGCCTTCGCCGCCAAGCGCGGCGGCTTCCTCTACGGCCGCGTCGGCCCCGCCGGCGCCGTCGCCGTCGACTTCATCTACGAGCCGCCCCAGCAGGGCGCCGCCGACGCGCTCCTGCTCATGCGCGACCCCGACGAGGAGGCCCTCGTCGAGGCCATCGCCGCGGGCCTCGGCATGCGCCGCGTCGGCTTCGTGTTCACGCAGGCCGTCGGCCGCCGCGCCAGCCCCACCGGCGAGTACACCCTCTCCGGGCGCGAGGTCCTGCAGGCCGCCGAGCTGCAGGCCGAGGGCGCGATCCCCGAGTGGGTCACCGCCGTCGTCAAGCTCGAGGTCGTCGCCGAGGACGGCGCCGCCGCCGCGGCCTCCGCCGACGTGCACTTCGAGGCCTTCCAGATGAGCGACACCTGCGTGAAGCTCTTCAAGGACGGTCTCTTTGTTACGGAGTTCGGGGACGATGATGACCCGCGGCTGTCGAGGATGACGAAGGACGTCGTGGTCGGGGGCAAGGACACGCAGGAGGTCGACAACGACTTCTTCTTGGTGCCCGTCAAGATCGCGGATCACCAGGTCATTTTTGGCTCTCTATTGTTGGAATTTCATCCTTTGCTTAATGCTCGCAATATGAGATGCTTATTATCTTTGGATCACCATTGTTATGAATCGACATTATGGTGTTTTGGTTTGGTTGCAACTTGCAAGTACTCTCTTTTAGAGGTTGCTTCTGCATTATCCTATATTTTGAAGTTTCATGCTGAGTAAGAAATAGAAAACAAAGAATTTGAGTTGAATTAAGAGGCTCTACAGATGCATAGACTTTGATATTTCAGCTAAAAAAATAGCATGTCCAAAGTTGAAGAGGATAGAGAAAGCGGTTCTTGAGACGGAAGACTTAGTACATGATGATTGCTAGTCGGATCAAAATATCCCAACCCAAATTCTTCTTGTGGCTTTAACACCGTCCTTACTTTCTTTGTCCTCTCTCTCTATCCAAAAAGAAATGAAAAATTTTCACCTTATAGAAGTTTAGAAATCTCAAGCAAGAAAACTTAACATGTCGGTTCAAGGCCATTAATCTGGCTTAGGTCTAAAAAAAAGGAGTGGATCGAAATACATTATGAGATTAGTTCGATTAGCTAATCTTGAGAAACTTACATTGTTGTCGGTGTGTTTTTATCAGTAGTGAAAGTAAATGTTCACAGCAGTTCTTGTAGTATATATTTAGGGTTTTCCTTTCACAAGTTTTAGGCTACCATATCTACTTTTGGAAAACCTCCTAATTTGATATGGCATCAATTGATTTCTCGTGTTTGAAACAAATGCTTTCTTTGATAGTGCTTTGTGCATGGAAAACACTTGTTTATATAACTTTAAGTAGAAATCACTGTTGGAAGCTTGCAATTTCAATCTGAATTGAGGAATGTAGGATATCAATATTGCAATTATGCTTGGTTTATCTATTTTTCCAGTCAGGTAATGTACTTGGGAAAATGATTCTGTTTATCACCTGTAAGAATTGTGTAGTTGTTATGCTTTGAAGAGTAAGCACGTAGATAAACATCTTCCAATATTCAAGTGAGAGTTACATTATGCTGTCATGGGAGATGAATAATTCAACAAAAATCTAAGTGACGAATGTTATGAATTTGGCTGCTCGTATGTTTCCTTATGTTTTCTCGATCACTCTTGTAAACTTGGAAACAAATTTTTGGTTGCAACAAAGTTCTTCAAATTTTGTTAAATTTGTTACTATTAGTTGAGCAAAGACTTCATGGTTTTTTGAAGTTTCTTCCATAATTCCCTAACTTTTAATGTCAATTTTCATTATTTAATTGCTATCAGTTTGTTCTCGAGCATACACAAGGATTTGCGTAGCTTCTCATGCCCTTGTATTTTTATATCATTTACGATTATGCCATTGTCCTCTTTGCAGTCCTTATGTTTGGTATTCTAATATGGTGCATCACCGTCACCTTGTCCCTGAGTGTGTCCTTGAACTAATCGAGTTTTGATCTTCTGCAAATATCGCGGCTTGTGGTTATAGGTGGATAAGTTGTCAACTGATTTGGACTCTTGATTTGATAGGACTTCTTTAATTTCGGTAGAATCAAATATCCATTCTTGTTTTCTTGATGGTTTTCAGAATTTAATATCTGGACGCTTGAGAATTTAATATCAGGACTCTTGGGCCTCGTTTGGTATTGTTGCCTGTTTTGTTTTTTTAATAGGATTTCTACATGAAATAATTTAGGAGGAAATGGTGGATTGTTTGCAATCCTTACATTCAAGGTGTTTATTTGGCGACAAAAAAAAAGAGCTTCGAATTTTTTGCTTCCAAAACTTTTTTAAATAATTTGCCCCCCATCACTTGGCTAGGATTCAACAAGAGCAAAGTCTTTGTGCTATAATATTAAATTATATAGAATTAGCATTAAAAAAAAACAAGAAAAAGGTCTACGATGCCAGCCGAGTCCTTAATTTATAGCTTATATGAAGTCTCAGAGTCTCTTGTAATGATCATGGTAACACAAAAAAGTTATATTTAGAATTAGAACTTTCATTTCCTTGAGGAGCTCATGATGACTGGTTAGTGGGGAGTATAAAAAGATGTCTAAAATCGCATAATAGACAAAACCTTCAGACCATATTTCCCAGAATATGATAAATCTCCTTGTTAGTGGATTGCATTATACTGAAAACTCATGATTGTGAATACCCTGCTAGGGAGTAAAATCGAACTCCTACAACCACAAAAGGAATATATACCGCGCACAATTTATCATTGCACAACTTGTTCTGACATCCAAACGGCTTTTAAAAGTTCTTAGACTGTTGCTGGTATTGCTATCAAGATTATTAGCAACTTCTTGCCAAATCGGGAAAATATCTTCACTTTTGCTTTACAATAAAAAATGCTTAATAATGACCTGTTCATGTATGCAGGGTCCATTATCTTCAAGCTTTCCAGTAGAGAATCGGATGGCAACGGTAACACTGAGGGCGCTGAAGAACCACCTGGACCGGACAAAGCACCTGCTATTTGTGAAGCGGATATCCGACTTTCACTTGCTCCTCTTGCTTTCTAGGTTCTTAGACGTGAATGCCGACGTCCCCGCACTGGCAGAGTGTGTACAGAAGCAAGGTCCCGTACCTGAAGGCTACCAACTCCTGATCGAATCCTTGGCTGCTTCCTCATGAGTAAGCAACATCGATGATGATGATAGTGATGATGCCATGCGGCAAAAGATGGTACAAAGTTCCTGTTAATGCTGTTTACTTTATTAATATTAGACTATAGTTTGCTGTTCGCATGCGAGTGTTTAAAATATAATTATCTTCCTTAGATTCAATAAATTTAATTTACAATCTTGGCATAAAGGGTTTGATCAGCTTCTCTTTCCCAGATTCTTGAGTAGTAAGCATATGAAATGAAGTTAGTTTTTCTATTTCCTCCTGAATCTGGGATATACTTGCAACAAATTGGGGATGAGTCTTCACTTTTTATTATTTGTGATGAGCTTGGATGTTGGAGTTCCTCGGATAGTACAATACATTCATATGTATCTTATATTTACTTATTACTCTGATTAGAGTAATGTCAAACTTGTTGACTCCACCATGTACCTAACCTATTCTTGAATTGCACTAGGCCCTATTTGGATGTCAGAATAAGTTATGAGTGTAGTCAAATATCTAGAATAGAGTATATTTGGTATTCAAGTTATCTTTTCGAAATAAGATAAATCATCTTGTAGGTGAACTGTGCTATCTTGCCAAATCATTAATGGCAAGTTCTTTCAAGGATCCAAAATGAGATTCCTACCTTTTAATCACACAAGAATATTATCATATCCATTAAGTTATTATCGGATAAATTGTTCTAACATCAAAACAAGGCCTCAGTTTCTTATTTGGCAATTGGCACGCATGTCAATGGTTGTGCATATAACATTACTCATCTTGGACTATGGAATTTCTTGACCATCTTGCAAGTACTGCATCTTTCTTCATTGGAGGCTTCAGCTTGAAAATTTAATATTTATTTTCTAGGGACAAAATATGATGTGATCAGTTTACGAAGCATGAAAATATACCCAATCATGAAATAGGCTTCAGAATTTTTAGTGAGATTGAAAATAGGAGTTGAGGTAGAATACTCGAAGCACCAAGTCCTTGATACTATCATGCGGCATCTGAATCGATGATCGATGTCGTTAAATATGATATATAGTATTTAAATTTCTTAAGAATGAAATTTTATGATTTTTTGACGGACCTAGTAATCAAGTGGTCACAAATATACCATATATTTGCTGTCGAAAGTTATTAATTTGAGAGCACTCGATTAATAAGTAAATAATATTGAGAAATTACATAATTTGGTTTCTGGTTCATGATTCATAAATCATGTTTTACAGAGTAGACCTTTGATTTGGGTAACCCTATTATTGAAATCGATGTGAAAGTAGGCTTGCTACTTCTAAAAGATAGGTCATCCAAAGGTCTTTTATTTTCAGTAAAAGCGTATAGAAATTATCTGAACTATGGATCTTTTTGAATCCACAGTCTGACTTTTTAAAATTTTAATTCCAGTATTCAATCTTTCGATTTGTTTAATTTGAGTCAATAAACGACATTTTGACTTCAAAATTTAGCTAATTTTTTACTTTAATAAATTTATAGTTATAAGAATTGCATGAAGTATACTAATTAAATCTATAAAGATCAAGGACGCATTCAAATTTTGAAGGTAAAGTGTTGTTGAATGATTTAAATTAAATAAATCGAAATGTTGGATAGTAAAATTAATTTTTTGAAAGATAAGTAGATTCAAAATGATCCATATTTCAAATATGTTCTATACTTTTTTACCTTTATTTTGTTGCCCACCTGATCATTGTTGCTTGGACAACTTATTAAGTTAGTACAGTGGTGGGTTGATGGAATATTTAGAGTCACAGTGTTCTGTTGATTGGTCCTAAACAATGACTCATGTCCTAAAACATATTGATGAGAACAATTTTATGGTTGGCAATCTCCTCAATTGGCCTGTATCAATTAATTCTTTGTAATAGAGAGACTCTACTAGCAAAAAAAATTCATTGGAAGCACCTTAAAAGGACACTTATGAGTTTGTTCCATAAATGTAATTGAATATAGAGAAGGATAAGTATAATGGAGCAACATATTACATTTATGGTTTATTAGTGTTCCAAAGTGTTTAGTATTTTTTTTCCCACTTTTGAGGTAAGAGTATGAATTGGTCATAATCTTTTAGTAGGTTAAATTGAGTAGGATAGTTTTTGCTCCTTAATAACTTGGAAATTATCAAGTTAAGAAAAATGTCAATTCATATTGATCCTCACAAATTCACATTGACAAAACATTTAAGTTTGCTGAATAGATTTCAAGTTTAGTGGCCTCAGTTCCACAACTTTTACTGAAGTTTGTACTTATGCTCTCTCTTTCGATGTATAAATATTTTGTACTGGAGAAATTTACTAGTTGAAAAGGAGTGTGATCAAATGTTCAAAGTGAATATCATAATAGATTTTCATGTCATTTTTTTTATAGTAAGATAAGTCATATCATAAGTAAAACATATTATCCTATCATTTGAAAAAAAATAAATAAATGAATTCCTTGCTTGCCATTATGTCAGAAATTTTTAATACGGAATAAGTTATTATTTATGGATAATTTATTCTGAGATCTAAATAGGGCATGAAGGTTAGGATTATTGGTTTGATTTGCACACTAATGAACTTCTGGGTCCACTACTTGGCATGTTTGATTTGAACACTAGATGTCATGTGCCACAAACATGGTTAGGTCCCAATTGGGTGATAAATTATCAATTTGGATGTATCATTCACTTTTTTAAGGAACAGAGAGAATCCATAGCCATGTAAAGTCATAAATAAGAGTTTGTCAGAAATATTTTGTTTAGGTCATCAAATTTTATTTGCTGCTGATGCACTGAACTGCAAATTTTAATTTCCATGTGCTATTACTCCTAAACATAAGATTATCAGCCTTTTATGTCATAGTACTCAATATGTGATCTGACAGTAGATTTTAGCAGTTTATTTATTTATTTATTTATCATGTCATCTTCAAATTCAATTTTTTTTTTCAAACCACACAAACTCAAATAAATAGCTCTTTGGAGGCTTTATTTGTAGATCATGCTTGTTTGTTTACATTTCAGGTACAAACAAGAACACAATTAAACAAAACAGTAAATTACAACAAATAACTAAGACACAAAATCACAGTAATACAACAAACACAAGCCAAATTAGGCCCTCATTAAAGGAGTTGGCCCATTTAGCAAAGTAAAAAAAAAAAAAAAACACTTCTTTTTTTCTTTTTTTGTGTGTGTGTTTCTCTTCTGCTTACTCCACCAATGGGATTATTTCCCTCCACAAACTAACTCAAATGAACCAAACAAATACAACAAAGTAACAAAGAAGAGGTGGATGATCAAACACTCTCATGAGTTCACCACCCTGCAATTCTTTCGGATCTCGCCGCTTGATCCGGTGAGCACGCCGACCTCCCCCATATTCCGGATCGAGTTCTTGAACGCGTCGAAGAAGTCGCCCGAGTCGAGCAGCAGCTTGTCGACGATCTTCGTCGACTGCCCGTCAGTCAGGAGGGCGGCGTCCGACTGGAAGAGGCCCTGCCCGAGCTTGAGGTTTGCGAAGTAGTGGTTGTCGAAGTCGGTGCTGCTCCCAGGGTCCATCGGGACGGTCGTCGTGTTGTCCGACAGGCTCTTGCACTGGGTCTTTAGGAACGCCGCATACGTCGCGTTCAGCGACGGGTCGGCGTCGCCTTTCCCGGTGAAGTTGTAGAGCCTTTTGCTGAACAGGTTGCAGTGGCCCACTCCAATTGTGTGCCCACCTGCAGTAATACATAGCTTAAAACTTGAAAGAAACCACATATAAATAAGTCCCCTCTTCTTTTTGAACTTGTTTGACACTCAAAATCTAAAATAATTGAAGATGTGGGAAGTGATTTTAGTACATTACAGTTTATTATTGACAGATAGATTTATTGAATTTGAATCGAATTTGGCGGGCATGGCCAAACAACACTGCAAATGCTTTATCCCAAGTTCAAATCCTCTATCAGTTTCCTAATTTAATGTCCTGTTATATATCCATCATACCTGTCAGTCTGTCACTTTTGAAATCCACTCATTTGAGGTAATTGATTTATCTCATTTTCCTCATTTATTTGCATATATGCTTTTTCTCAACCACACAGTTAAAGGACACCACTTTCATTATCAATTCACACCAACACCAACTTAGCAACAACATCACATGATCTACACAGTTTGTTTCTTGTTGCCTCTTCTTTACTATAGCAACATAATGCACATCTTTTTTTTTTTATATATTTATCGTAAGGCCGTTTGGTTGGGAGATAAGAAAAGTTATTCCTCTTTTATTATCAAACACACAAGCAAAAAAAATAAAAATAAATTATTTTCCCTCTTAAAATGCTATTTCAGAATAATCCATGAAGGAGGGGGGAATAATAATTCCTTCCCTCAATGGGAACAAGATTGTTTTCATCCGAAAACAAACGTTCCTATTCTTCTTTTTTTTTAAAAAAAAAATAAATTAATTTTTTTTTAAGTTTTAAAATTATAAAATTTATAAAATTTTGAATTTATTTTTTTTATTTTATAAATTTTAAAATTTTTAACTTTAATTTTTTATAAATCTAAAAATTTTAAAATTTATACAAATTTTTTATATACAAAATTTTAAATTTTAAATTATAAATTTTTAAATTTAGAGAAATTTTAAATTTTATCAAATTTTTAATAAATTTATAAATTTATAAAATTTTAAAATTTATACAAATTTTTAAATTTTTAACTTTAATTTTTAATAAATTTTTAAAAAATTAAATGCTTAAATTTAAACTTTAATTTATATAAATATTAATTAATTAGATAAAATATTATTATTTTAAAATTATAATTACTCTTATTCTGATCACTATTCCAATCTAACTATCCAAACGCTATTTTTCTTATTCCCAAAAAATAATTTAATTTTCATCCAAATACAAAATTAATTTTATTTTTTATTTATTCTTAAAATAAGTAATTCTAACTTTATACCTGAACCAAACACATGGAGCCTTAAAAGTGTCTTAATTTAAATCAAATGATCTTAATTTGTAGAAACAAAGCAACCATCAGTAAGTATCATAGCACCTATTATTGCTTTTCCACCACTAATAATAATGCCCCCCTAGAAAAAATTCTTATGAGTACATTAATTCCCTCATTTCACTCATCAGTTTTAACATGAGTCAAATCGATCTGTGTCGGTGGATCACGGCATTTATTGAGTGAGAATTATGATGGTTTGAGTTTATCTTTTAAATGTTGTGTGGACCCAAACCTGAGCCATGCATCAAGCTAGATAATCAAGTTAAAAGAAAAATAAAAATGGATTGTTTTGAATGGAAAAATCTAAAAAGAAACCTCAAATTAAGAAGGTTGTTCAATATCTATTTCAATTCACTCCTATCATCTTAATTGCCTTGTTTTAATCTAATCTTATGTGTAATTCATAATGTTAAATATTAATTGACATTGATTCTTAAACTCAACTAACTCATTAATTTCTTGTTTTCTCCATTCCTATATCTAGGTGGCTTCACAAGACTACATACAAAACTTTATCACCTTTCTAAAACTCGCGCTTTCATTTTCAATTTAAATCATTCGATCAAAGACGAACTAGATTTCGCTATTGAAAATCTTAGAAATACCATTTAAATATCACTTTCTCAAACAGCACTTCACCGCCCTTGATCGCTAACTTTTGATAGAAATTAAGTTTTCAATAACTCCAATCATTGAACTATTCTATACTACTATATATATTAAACTAAGCATGCATAGGGTAAAGTTTGGTTTGGGACCCATCACTGTTCTTAAAGCATATGTGGTACAGGCTAGTAGTAGTGTTAATTAAGCCTGTTCCTGCATTCAGCTCATCACACTCCTTTTTTTTTTTTTTTTTTTTCTTTTTCTTTTTCATTTTTTTTTTCAATTTTTTGTTTTGTTTTGCAAAGAGCCCACAAATGCATATTTACGCAAATAATTCTATTTTTACTACACGAACACCATATTAAAATAATTTATTTATCGCGTTTAAACATAATAAGTAAATTACTATATTTATTCAACTTAGCAAGAATAAAACTATTCTTACAAATGAAAATTTGCAGGTCCATTTGCCCCCAAAAAAAAAAAAAAGAAAAAAAAAGTAAAAAGTAAGGGGCTAAAAGTGATAAGACAGCTGAGTTTGCAACCCACCTTACTCTCTGTCCCCTTTTTTTTTTTTTTTTTTTTTTTTTTTTTTTTTTTTTTTTTTTTTTTTTTTTTTAATGTTTCCCTTGTCATGTTGTTACGGCTGGACATTAATTATTTTGTTAGTTGAGCTATGCTTTTCATGCACATTGTCCCTTGTTTGGTGTTCATTATTACAAGAACACAATTATATGCAATTTAATTTTCAGCGTAATTTGCTAAGTTTCCGATCGATCTAAATACTATAACAAAATTAGATTATAGAGACATATATTTATGATACTTTTGTATAAGTGCCCTATCTATATTTCATCTATATCCAAAATTAGATTATAGGAACACATTTTTTAGACACATTATAAAAATGTATCACTATACACCCTAGCGACGGCACATATAGCAACACTTACAATAAGTGCCGGTATTTTTGTCAGCGGCATTTTTTTTAGATTTTAAAAATATTTAAAAGTGACGCTATAGCCTAATTTTTTTTGTAGTGAAATGATGTATAGTTATAAATTCTTATATTTGTTGATATTTTGATTTGTATTTTATAAGTTCGTGTATATATATATATGTTCCAAATATTAGCATGTCGATATTGATATTGACAAAGTGAGGATATTATATTATATTGTATTATATTATATCTAGCCACTGATACATCAATAATTTTTTAGAAATTTATTTGATGTCACTATTAAAGTTGTTATAGGCATCTTCTAGAAGAATTTCAAGATAATAAAGAAAGGATTAAGCTTAAAAGTCAACTCTGATACCATATTGATAATTATATTACCACGTACGTATGTGTGTTAAAAATGGCTCGAATAGTTTATTAGAATTATCAATTTTTTTATAAAAATTAATTAGCCAGATTTTTATAGCCAAATTGCTTTGATGTGTTATTATTTGGATAAATTTTTCTTAATTATTATTGATACAGAAGGTAGGTCGATTACCCGATAATACCACGAGATCTTTGACATCGAGTCCCTTGTTCGCGAAGTCATTGACGAGAGTACTGTAGTTGGAGGCAGGCGAAGGAATGTTCGTGTTCGCCTCCGACGCCTGCGATAT
>CM055082.1:6128758-6238758 GCA_029204045.2 Tillandsia leiboldiana
AAATATAAAATTTTGAAATGTAAGAGAAGAAAAATAAAAAATAGATAATATTTATTTATTTTTTAAAAAAATCACTTATTTAGATATAAGATATATATATATAAGGTACAATACTTTGGAAAGCAAATGAAAATATTGTGCACCATATCATTTCTAGCAATTAATTGGACATTTTAATTGACAAAAAGCTCTATTAAACATGACTTAATCACACCCAATTTTTATTATTAACAATAAAATAAAATGCTCCGCAAAAATTTATTATTGTTGATTTATTTTTAACAAAATCGAAAGGCTTAATCACACCCAATTTTTTGTAAAAAGTATTTAAGCACAATACTACATATACATATATATACTATTTTATATGTAAATGATTATATTTTATGGTGATCTAGCTATACGTGAAATATATATTTTGGTCCTTTACTTTTTATTTGAAATACTTTTTATTTAAACTGTCCGGATCAATTTGCAATATATCAAATTTTTTTAATACTATTTTTTTTTCAAAAAAAAATAATTTTTAAATAATCGGGTGTCTAATGCACACTCTCTAGAATATAATAATATAGGGGCAATTTCCTACATACCTCTAAAAATTTCCCTGTTTTCAGATTTACCTCTCTTAGAAGGCTAATATTAAAACTACTCTTCTTACGTTCCAACTTCTTTCCAAAATACCCATGAAGTTAAATTCTGTTATTGAACTGCCGTTATCTGTGTGTAATTACTATTTTGCCCTTTCAAATATACCCTAAATCCTAAAACCCTAAACCCCTAAACCCTAAAACCCTAAAACCCTAAACCCTAAACCCTAAAACCCTAAACCCTAAACCCTAAAATCCTAAAAAATTCTAAACCCTAAACTCTAAAACCCTAAACCCTAAATCCTAGAACCCTAAAAAACCCTAAACCCTAAACCCTAAAATCCTAAACCCTAAACCCTAAAACCCTAAAAAATCCTAAACCCTAAACCCTAAACCCTAAACACGGGCAAAATAGGTATATCTGATAGTTTTCAACTCCGATTATTATTTAACTATAGTTTAACCCTAGTTAACTTGACAAAGGAAAACGGTAGGGGTATTTTTAATAACGGTGGAACGTATGAAGGGTATATTGGAAAGAAAAAAATAAGAGTGGTAAATCAGATATTTCTTTATATTTCAGGGTACACAGGCAATTATCCCAATAATATATATGTAGTATTTTTCTATATTTTTCCCCTTTATTATATTGTATGTGGAGAGCCTAGCTTCTAAAAATAATAATAATAATAATAATAATAATAATAATAAACTAATTATGATTTTCTCATCCTCAGAGGATCCAACTGGCAAAAGCTAGACACAGTAATATCTCACACATTAGAGCTTTAAAATTCGTGTACAAATTAAGTGCTTAATTAGGTAGGGCTTGTTACTTAATTAATTTTATTCATGTTTTCAAATCCAACATTAATTAACCTTGTCCTTTTGGAGCTTATCATGGCGAAATTTGTGGCTCGAATAAATCTCATGCACGTACGTAGGGTTTTAAATGGATTTTATTATTTATTTATTTATTTATTTTGCTTAGTTATCCTCCTAGGAAACCAAATTTATTGGATAGTTATTCTGAAAAAATAATTTTAGAAAAATAACTCTCTTCTCACGATGGTGAGTGATTTGCTGTATTTATTTATAATTTATTTTTAAATAATTTTTTTTTGTTTGGACGTTGAATTTTTCAAAATAAATAGTAAATGAATCAGTGTGCACTTTTTAAAATAATTTTTTTTCTTTATTATGGGGCACATATTTGTATATAAGGAGCTGTCTCCATGCACATAGTTACAATTGCGCGTTTTATAGTTGTAATTGTATATAGATTTAAATCGGTGTTTGTTTTGATATATTTGAATTCAACTGTTATAGTTATAATTATATAAGAAGGTCTAATTGTAGTAATTAAAATTATATCCAAATTAATCACAGTTTGCACCTAAAGAAAATAATTTTAAACAAAAATAAATTTACTTTCCTATTAACCTTTTAAATAGTTTTTTCTACTATTCTTTTCGTTTCATAAATATTTTTCTCAATCGTATGCAACTAAATAAAATATATATAATTATAATTATTAAATTTTTACGTTATATTTATAAAAATGTGGAAGCAAGCGGTTCTGAAATGTGGTGTTATAGGATGTGATTAGATTTGTAATTGAATTATAGTTAGAGTAAGGTTAATATTTAAATATGTTAGAGATAAGTTTGTTAAAATTTAAATATTAATTAGAATAAAATTAAATTTATTTAGACTAGAATTTGGATAGTTTTTAATATAAGCTATAAATATAGCATATGTGTTATTATTGGATGGTGGTGTTAAAGTTTAATCACACCAATATGATACGGTGGAGGTTAGAATTTAGTCACAATCATATGGCATGACCAAGATGTCTATGATTTTGGATGTACGTACGAGTACATTCAAAGATTAGAGCGTACAGATACAGCGCTCACGGGTCTCGACCGAGACAGCATGGCGCGAGGAAAATCCCATGCTGCGGAGACGAGCACGGCAACCCAACAAATAGCGACGGTGGAACGAGCCGCGGTGGTGGACAACGAAGACCAAGGTGAATCCGAAAGGCATCGGAGTAACTGGAAGCGACTAGCCGACTTGGAACTGCAGGTTGCTCGGACTGACGAACGGGTGGCGAGGATGTTCACGCACGAGGATCGAATCGTCGCGATCGAGAAGACCCTGTCCCAAGTTGTCGAGCAATTGGATCAACTGCAGGAGAACATGAAGGACGCGGTCATGCACCTAAAGGAGCAATCCACCGAATTGTTTGCACGGGTCAGCGTGCTGACGAGGGCAGTGGGCAACGCTCCAACCGCAACCCATGGCGAGGGGCCTGCGGGGCGGGTTCGTGTGCCACAACCGCGCTCCTTCCGTGGAGCTCGTGATGCGAAGGAACTCGAGAACTTTCTCTTCGACATGGAGCAATACTTCCGTGCCGTCCGCTCGGGTTGTAGCTACTCTATTGCAGAAGATGAGTCGGTGTAATTCTTCTCTTGATTAATAAATCTTATTTCACCCGTATATTTTATGTTATTATTTTTCTTCTCTTTATGGTTGTGCTATGGTAAAAATCTAATTTGACGCTTTCGTCTAGAAATTCTAACACTAGGCAGTACCGGTGTTGATTGCCGTACCGGAGCGAATCGCGGATTCACAAAATCTAATACCGAGTCGAGTACCAGATTCCCAACAATGTAAATTGAATATCATTTTTGCAAGAATTTTCTCTCTACACACTCAAACTCAACTTGTATGTGAACATGGTGCTCTTTGTCACCTAAACCCTAGAAAAAGAGTTAAATTTACCTTAGGATTATTTTTAGAGATAACTAAAGTTACTTTAGCAAATAAATTTGTAATCCAACACTTTTTTGGGGGGCTGATATTGACAAAACAAGGGCTAACATTTTCTGCTACATTTGACAAAAGCAAAAATAAAAAAACAAAAGTTGGCAACTGTGGGCAGATCAAACGTACAGAATTAAAAACAAGATAGAAAAATGCTAGGAAAATGCTACTTGTACACCCGTAATGGGTGTACATCTCACACCCCCACCCATCTAAGGGTGGGGGTGTGATGAGTGGTCACTTGATGTGACCCGTAAAAAACATCGACACCATTAAAAAGATGGAGGTGTAGGATGTACACCCCTTCGGGGTGTACATGTAGCATTACTCAAAATGCTATATATATATATATATATATATATATATACATTAATTATATATATTATGGAAAATGCTACTTGTACACCCCATTTGGGGGTGTACATCGCACACCCCACCCATCCAATGGGTGGGGTGTGGTGAGGGGTCACTTCACAATTTGTGAAGTGACCCCCCCACCCTTAGATGGGTGGGTGTAAGATGTACACCCCCTTTGGGGGTGTACATGTAGCGTTGCTCATATATTATAGGGTGTTTCTCTTATATCTCATAATTAAAAGTTCTTATTTTTTTCTGGAAGTTTAGTATTTTAAAAGGTTGATAAGATAAATAAATAAATATGAATTATTGGGAGATTAGAGTATAACATTTACACCTATATATTATAAAGAGCTAGGTTTATTTAAGTTTACAGTAACCTACCGACCGTTCCTGGCACAAGTGGTAAAAAATTTAGTGGTTGGTATCCGAGATCCCAAATTCGAAGTCTAATTAATTATTTTATAATTTTTAGCTATGTTTATTTCTAAAAAAATAAATGAACAAATAACATGCTATATATCTTTCTCTCTCAAAATAAAAATAAAAAGTGACATTTCTGTTGGGGTAAATTCAAAATCTTCATTATTTAATTTTATTTATTCCTTTGATTATTTATTTATTTATTATTATTATTAATATTTATTATTTATTTATTTCTTAGCGCAGAAGAAACTCAACGGAACGTGCTTCCGTTTCTTCTGCCGGGGGGAACGTGGGTTTCCGTTCCGTTTCTTGCGCCTAACGGATCGTTATGTGCATTTAGTTTTCTTCGTATATTTATATGTCCGTTCCTCCTCGGTTCTTGCAGAACAAGAAACAGAAGAAGTTAGGAGGTTCTTGCAGAACAAAAAACAGAAGAAGAAACAGATAAACCGTTTAACCAATTCATTTTCATATTTTCATCCTTTTCTCAATTGGGTGTTGAAAGAATTTCCGTCAACCTCCGCCACGATCGTGCTCGCAGGAGGAGGAATTCCGGTCGTAACTTGGGGTGGTGTTCTCGGTTAATCCCGCACGTAAGGACGGGAATACACCTTAGGGCAGTGCTACGCACGCTTCCGGATCATTTAAATTTTGGATTATTTGCGTTATCTGTAAGTTTTATTTTATCTTATAATTAGATTAGTTAGATATTAATCATAATCAATTTATTTAAATATTTTTCCTTAACAATTTCTTCTGTCAAATCGTTTCTAATGCTAGGATCTCCGAATTCACGTTCGACTCTGTTAGATTTGATCTAAAATATTTAAAGTATCTAGAAAAGAAATTTTGCTATTTTTCGATATCATTTTTTTAGTGATCAAAAGGGTCCCAAATTAATAATTTTAAAAGGTGGTAGTGAGCCGTTTACAAATTTAACCGTATAAAAATATTCAAATAACGTAAATTAATAAAAAAATTTACATTATATAAAACAAGATTAATACTTTTAATCCAAAATTTTAATATCACATCATCTCTTTTTGTGAAGTTTTTATTTTTAATAGTTAATTTTGAGTCCTTCCGATCACGCGGTAAATCATATCGAAAAATAATAAATTTTATTTTTTATATGCTTTCAATACTTTAGATAAAATCTATGTGATTTGATTGTCGCTTCAGAAGTCCCAATATCAAACATGATTTGATAATTTAAAATTTATTGTGCTTCTTAAAAATTAAGAATGCAAGTCAACTTTTATTATAAATGTACAAATATATTAGGGAGATGACAAAAGCTATTAGGGTTTTTCAAGTTGGATTTAAATACATCTAATTATATTCTCATAGTAAAGTGTTGAAATAAATTTAAAAGAATAAATTATATGTACTTTTGGTTATCAAATTATGAGATATGTGATATTTTATTCATGGAGCATTCTAAATTATAATAATATTCTACTTGATGATGCAACAATATATAATTAAAACACTGTATTATTTTAATATGAATAATTCATCAATATTTATCTAAAAAAATAAAAAAATAAATTATGAAACATGATTATCATAATTTGAAAAGTTCGAGAACTAAAGTGACAGACGAGCCAAAAATTACAACTAATTAATATTTAAGGACTAAAGTGTCACGCACCTTATAGTTCAAATCAGAAATTACAACGAATTAAATTTCGAGAACCAAAAAGGCACGCATCTCATAAGTTGAGGACCAAAGTGTAATTTATCTAATTTTAAGAAAATTTTAAATTTGCTTTTGAAAAACAACTATTATTTTACATAATTTGTATTAGAGTAAAAAATTCTGAATTCAAGACTTCGAGTATAATTAATTTTTTTCTATTTAATTCAAATCTACATCACTAGCTAGCCTATCATACTTGAAAATGAGTGTTAAAAAAAAAAAAAAAAAAAAAACACTATTTATTACTTATAAGCTTAAGCTTTAAAAAAAAAAAAAAATTGTTTCACATAATTTTACAGTTTGGATTGATGATCATCTTGTCCCGTATATTTTTTTTGTCCTTATTCAAATATTTAATTTGTTGATTATGTAAAATATATTAGTGATGAAATAAAATAAAATAAAATATATTATTAGGGAGAATCCCACAACTATATACAAGTTACGAAGCCAAAATTCATTTTCTAGAGGACCAAAAGTTATACGATTATCAAATTCAAAATCAGAATTTAATTTATTTTAAAAAGCTCCGTAATTTTTATAATTGTTTATATAAATTTTTTGTATGATAAAAGTCATATTTATTAAATTAAATTTTAATTTTAAAATATTTATATTGAATATTAAATGCCCATCATGTTATGCTCAACGGAATGACAAATGCTAGAGATACATTCAAAAAAAATAATGTAAATTTTATATTTTTATTATAAAATTTATTTTTTTAAAAGTTTTAGTATTATTATTATTATTATTATTAAAAATTATTATTATTATTTTGATAAACAAGGATTCAATCTATTTTAACTTAGTTTCGCTTTGAATTCGATCCAAAGTGAATTTTCAAAAATTGAGAAGAGCCATGCCACTTTTAAAATATATATTAGCTAAGTTATTTAATCCATTACTCTTATTTTATCTCATTTCATTTGATTGATAAAACTACAGTATTCTAATCTCTTACTACGTCAAACCAAATCACCTAAGCTTGTTATCAAACTGTGACATCTCAATAGTCCCATGTCGAATGAAAATGTAATTATATTTAGATATATAAGAGATATCACTATAACATAATTAGATTATAGGGACATATCTTTGTGACACTTTTGTATAAATGTTCTATCTATATTTTATATATATATAAAATTAGGTTATAGTGACATATTTTTGGAACAAATTATAATAATGTGTCGCTATACACCCTAGTGACTGCACATATAATGACACTAATTATAAGTGTCGGTATTTTTGCTAGCGGTATTTTTTTCAGATTTTAGAAATACTTAAAAGTGTCGATATAGCATAATTTTATTGTAATGTATGAATGCTAGTAATAATAATTGAGTTTAAATATTTTGACTGTAATTTATGTCAACGAGGTATCATAGCCAATTATCACTCTCACTAATCAAAAGTATATGACAAATCTCACATCATCCGATGATCTTAAAGTGTGTGTGTTTGGATTGACACCCCAACAGCCCTACAACTATCCAACGAAAATGTGATTATGTTTAGATATATAACCTTTTGTGTGATTATGTTTGAATATATAATAATTTGGATTGACACCTTAATAATTTCATAACTATTGAATGGGAATATGATTATGTTTGAATATATAACAGATATAAATACTATTAATAATAATTTATTTATCAACGGCGACGGTTGCTGCCACTTGTTGGGTTATTATGTTTGGATATATAATAATTTGGATTGACACCCTAATAATTCCATAAATATTGAATGGGAATATGATTATGTTTGAATATATAACACATATAAATACTATTAATAATAATTTATTTATCAACAGCGACGGTTGCTGCCACTTGGTGGGTTATTTGGTTAGAAAGGAATAGAAGAATCTTCGAGTCAAAGAAGCCGGCGGCGTGGTTTTTGTTGGATGAAATCAGGATGCTGAGAAGATCCTGGGATTCCTTCTGGTTTTTTTTTTTTTTTTTTTTTTTTTTTTTTTTTTTTTTTGTTAGCGGGTTGAGACTCAGCTGTCTTAGTTTGTAGCCAAATTTATTACTCAAATAAATAAAGCGTTTGTTAGCGGATTGAGACTCAGCTGTCTCAGTTTGTAGCCAAATTTATTGCTCAAATGAATGAAGCGATAGTATAATAGCATACTATCTTGTTCTTTAAGGGTCCGTTTGTTTTCAGAACGGGAACGGGAATAGCGGGGATATCCCCCTTATTCTCCCAAACGCATCTGAACTGTCTGGTATTGCTTATCCCAGAACAAGGAGAATAGCTGGTATAACAATTCCCATCCTATTATTTTACTATAAAAATTTTTACCATATTACCCTTCTTATCTACTTTATCTCATCCCAACATATTATTTTAATAAAAATTCTCTCCTCACTCTCTCTCCTCTTCCCTCCTTTCTCTCTTCCCAATACACTCTCATCATCACAAATCCCTCTCTCCTCTCTCTCTTTTCCTTCATCCCACCTCCTTTCTCTCTTCCCAATACACTCTCATCATCACAAATTAATATTATAAAATTTTAAATTTATTATTTAAAATAAATATTATAAAATTTATTATTTAAAATAAATATTATAAAATTTTAAATCTTAAAATTAAAATATTGAAATTTTATATTTTAAATTTTAATTTTAATTTGAAAAAATAAAATATTAAATTAAATATTATTTTTAAATAATATAATTTAATTATGATTATAATTTTATTTCTATTTTTAAACCATTAATCCATTAATTAAAACGAAATAATTACATTTTAACAACTTTTATCACATTTTTTTAAACCATTAATCCATTAATTTTAATTTGAAAAAATGTTGAAATTTTATTTTTTAAATTTAAAATTTAAGTTGAAAAAATTATTTATTAAATTAAATGTATTATTTTTAAATAATATATTTTAATTACGATTATAATTTTACTTATATTTTTTAAAACTATTAATCCATTAATTGAAACGAGAATAATGAGTTTACAATATTTTAATGACATAATAAAGCTCGTGCGTGAAAATTTACAAATATTTAGCAAATATATAAATTTTACGAAATTTTAAAAAAAAATCGCTTAAAAATTAATTATTTATAAATAATATTATAAAATTGTAAATCTTCAAATTAAAATGTTGAAATTTTATATTTTAAATTTAAATTTTAAGTTGAGAAAATTAAATATTAAATTAAATGTATTATTTTTAAATTATATATTTAAATTACGATTATAATTTTACTTATATTTTTTAAAATTATTAATCCATTAATTAAAACGAGAAAAAGGAGTTTACAATATTTTAATGACATAATAAAGCTCGTGGGTGAAAATTTACAAATATTTAACAAATATATAAATTTTGCGAGATTTTAAAAAAAAATCACTTAAAAATTAATTATTTAAAATTAATATTATAAAATTGTAAATCTTCAAATTAAAATGTTGAAATTTTATATTTTAAATTTAAATTTTAAGTTAGAAAAATTAAATATTAAATTAAATGTATTATTTTTAAATTACATATTTTAATTACGATTATAATTTTACTTTTATTATTTTAAAATATTAATCCATTAATTAAAACGAACTAATCAATTTTTAACAACTTTTATCACATAATAACTCTTGGGGGCAAAAAGGTAATTTACCCATCTTATCCTCTTTATCCCTCCTATTCCACATTATTAAACCAAACACGAATTCCCTTATCCCTGGAACCATCCCAAACGAGTTTAAGCTCTAGTTCCGTACTTTATCCTTATCCCCAGAATAGCCAATTCCAGCCTATCCCGATTCCAAACGCAGCCTAAAAAAAAAAAAAAAAAAAAAAAAACATAGTGGGCTGTATTTTGACACAAACAACCCCACAATATTGTAGAATAGCATTAAAATATTTGCTAAAAGAATATATGTCAAAAACCCAACTGTCCCCAATTATGTACGTTGCTTGTACCATCTGGATATCTATTCAATCTTTTCAATTCCACCTTTAGGAGTAAGAATCAATCATAGGTCCCAAGACCAACAAATAAAATAAAATCAAAACAAATAAAAATAAAAAGATATTTGCTTTGAAATGATTGGGACTTACATAAATTAGGCTAAACATAAATTATAAATATAAATTACAATACATTTCAAATCTTACTCGATTGATCAAATAGTAGAATCAAATATAATCTAAGTAAAAAATAATTTACACTGCTGGTATAAAATTTCATCTTAAACATTTAAGTTTTGCCTCGAAATGTCACATATATTAAAGCACATGTCTATCCATAATACGTGGAAGAAGAGGAGAGTTGTGATAGCTCTCTTCGGAGAAGGCGAGATACACAGAAAATTTGAAAGCATCGAGATAAGAATAATCCAAAAAGATCTAGTAAAATAAATAATTATATCCGATTTTAATTTTTTAAAATATTAACTATTAAATTTGTAAAATTTTACTGCACTCTAAATCCAACACAACTAAATAAATTTTAAAAAATATAACTATAATCGAAAGTGAAAATAAAAAGCAAACTAAACATAAACATTAGAATTTCTTTCAAAAGCTAGATAGATCACAATTTTTCTTCTTATCATTGCCATGAGTTGTCATTTTCTTCACATAATATCATAAAGTATATGTATATATATATATATTAAAAATACCTTAGATTCAACAAATAATAATTAGCATGTATGTACATGATATAGAATAAGGTCAAAATTATTTATTATTGTACCCAATCATTGCCTTTAATTTGAAGCAAAATCATAATCACATCTTTTGATCTCTCTCTATCATTTTATCATCAACTACTATATTAAATTTCCTCCATAAACATTAGAATTTTTTTCAAAACCTAAATAGATCATAATTTTTCTTCTTAATTTTGGTATGAGTTGTCATTTTCTTCACATAACATCATAAAGTATATATATATATATATATATATATATATATATATATATATATATTAAAAATACCTTAGATTCAACAAATAATAATTAGCATATATGTACATGATAAAGAATAAGGTCAAATTTATTTATTATTGTACCCAATCATTGCCTTTGAAGCAAAATCATAATCACTATCTTTTCTCTCTCTATCATTTTATCATCAACTACTATATTAAATTTCCTCCATATATATATAAATATATATATATATATATATATATATATGTCATGACCCATAAATGTTCTCCTTTATAAAACCCTATACATCATATAATTATTTAAAAAATAAATCCAATATCCTAAAATTCAGTTCAATTTTATTTAGTCATTAAAACTTCAAAAATTAAAAAGGTTATGAATGTTTAATTAATATTTTTTTTTGTTTACTGAAACATTTGATCCCTAAATACTAGCTTGTAATCAACCTTTCATTAAACTCTAATCGAATTTAGAGATATTTAAATTATATGATCTTTCTAAATGGTTGATTATTAAGAAAATCTACATATAGCTGATTACACTAAAACAAAATTAGATTATAGGGATACATGCTTGTGACACTTTTGTATAAGTGTCCTATTTATATTCCATCTATATCCAAAAAAGGGACACATTACAAAAATGTGTCGCTATACACCCTAACGACGACACATATAGTAACACTAACAATAAGTATCGGTATTTTTGTCAGCGACACTTTTTTTAAATTTTAAAAATACTTAAAAGTGTCGCTATAACATAATTTTGTTGTAGTGTTAGATACAACTAATTATACATATATAATTTTTTGTATAATTTTTAAATCCACATACCTAAACAAAGTTGAAATAAAGTTAAGAGGGCACCACCCATATGGGAGTAGGCATATAAGAAAATTATTAAAAACTAAATTACACTCTTCCCCCTCAAACTAGCTAGGAAACAGATGGCAATTTAGTACTTTTCAAATTTTTAAATTTATTATAATTAAATTTTATAGTTTAATTTAGTTGACTAAATGAAGATATATTGCTAATATAATAGTAATGCAGTATCTTAATTATTGTTACATTATTAATCACAATATTGCTATGTTGCCGCCGCATTTGTATTTAGTTAATTAAATTGAAAATATAATTTAGCCAAAATATTATTATTTTATGGATTTGAATAAGGGGGGATATATATTTTGCTAATATGATAATAGTAAGATATATATCTTAATTATTGCGGTATTATCAATTATAATATTATTACGTTATTATTACATGTGCATTTAGTTAACTAAATTGAATCGTAAACTTTAATTACGATAGTCTAAAAAAATTGACTCATAAATTATAATAAATTAAAATTTGAAGAGCAAAGTATCACCACCACGCTTTTAGTGGGACGGCTAAAAATATAATTTAACCAAGTTATTATTATTTTATGGATTTGATTAAGTAGGGAGAGACAAAACAAGTTGTTGACCTTTGACTTAGGAGCGTTCCTTATCCGAATCATTAAATGAGATGCAACTGCATTTTCATACTCAAATTAATTAAAGTGGTGATGAATGGTTCAATATATATATATATATATATATATATATATATATATATATATATATATATATATATATATATATATATATATATATATATATGAATCCATAAGGCATAGGATTATTCTCACCAATAAAATTTCTTTTGGAAAATATAATATAATCTGGATAAATGGAGAGTATATAATTATAACTGTTGTATTTTTAAAATAAATATGTTTCTAACTATATATGTATCTTTTTACATGCATTTATTTATTTTTTTTGAGATACAAATGCATATATAGAACTTATGTCAATTATCAATCATTTTAGTTTGACTATTTAAACTTTTAAATTTTTAATTTTAATATTTAATTTTTTATTATTTAATTTAATTAGTTTGATGACTAATAAATTCTCGAACTAAATGCCCGATAATTAAAAAAAAAGAAGAAGTTAAAAGCACAAAATTTTTTGTACTTTTGAACGCACACAAGTCGAACAACAAATACAACATCTCACTTGAAAATATGTGGGTGTAAATGAACCGCGCCTGATCTAATTTTTAGCCGAATAATTATAATATCAAATCTAAATCAAGTAAAATTATGTTTTTTTAAAAAAAATATTTCTGAGAGATGATAGGAAGCTATCAGCTTTATTTATTTATTTTTAAATAAATTTATTTAAAATTATAAAATAATTAAATTTTAAATGTAAACTCTAAATCTTAAGTGCTAGTCATTATATTTTTAGTTAACTGTGTTACGTACGATTGGTAATAAATGGAGTGTCGGTGCCGAATAGTAAAAACATAGATTTAGATCAATTCTGATGTGACTTAAATAATATTTTTTTTATTTATTTATTGTGTTTCAAACACTATCATATTTCATTGATACTATCGATAAAGGCATTTGAAACTTTCATGATCTAGACTCTGTTTGAATGAAGGAGTGTAAAATCGATATCATTAATTATAATTTAAAATATTAGAAAATTTCAAAATCATTCAAATTTCGTTCTAATTTCAATTTCCGACCTCAAATTATATTGTAAAACTTCGACCTCTTGATTCGCCATGCTCTAATGATACTTTGCAAATCAATATATAAGAGATTCAAGAGAAGTTGAACGAGATCCGAAAAAGCAAAATATATGGACGAGAGGAAGGTAAGAAGAAAATTTATAAGATCTGAACAACTTAACAGAATATATAGAAACAGACGAAAAAGTTAGGGTCAATTAGTTTCATTGCAGGTGAAGTTTGGGTTGATGTAGCTAGATTTTCAGATGAATTAGAGTTTACGTAAAACTTGTTTGTATAGCTATGGAACTGAAGTTAGGTCGATTTTATTTTATTTTTTCCTCATTTTCATTCTTCGTGATTTACTTCAACCGTGGGTGGGTCGAATTCAATTACGGTAAGTTAGAGAGTTTCAGTTTCTACTAAAGTGAAGTAACGGTGAATCGAGCAACACAAGTGAACATTTATAACCAGAACCTACTCAATTTTTTTCCACTTTCGGTGAAATAAACATGTCCTACACACAAAGAGCAGAAGTTAGAACGAAAATTCAATTAAAAATGCCGTCTTCGCCGAACGAAAAAAGGGCCAACAGACAGGCTTTAAATGGGCCTGTTAAAGATTTGAGTCATTGTGAGCCTTCTTCTTAGTCCAGCAGTCCAATGTGGTCCACCAATTGAAGTAGAATGCTAAGACCCCGTTTGGTTCGGGTATAAATTTAAGAGATATAAATTTTTTTATATCTAGGATAGCTTGCTATTCTGGGATAATCCAGTATAAAAGTTAAATTGCGTTTGGTTCAAAAATTGGTATTCTCTGGAATAAAAAAGTTTGTGTTTTGTTAAAATTATGAAATAATAGAGAATAGAGAAAAAAGATGATAAATTTTTTTATCAAAATGCCAATTTTATCCTTACCTTATATATATATATATATATATATATATATATATATATATATATATATATATATATATATATATATATATATATATATATATAAAAATTTATTTTAATTATTATAAATTAATTAAAATAATAATTTAATTATAAATAATAAATTATATCTCACTTAAACAAAATAATTTTTCATATTTTATAATATATTTTAAAAATTAATAATTAGTAAACAAAATAATTTTTTATATTTTATAGTATATTTTAGTAAATAATAATTAGTAAATAATAATTAGTAAAAAAATATAATTACATAACCAACCTCATGTTCATATAGTCTCAGATTGGAAGTTAAATTAATCTAAAAAAAAAAAAAAAATCATTCACTGCTTCTGAGGTATAAACCTTATTCCATGAGAGGGTTGGAATATTTCTTAACGGGTTATTTCAGAATAACCTGTTAAGCAAAAATTATTTTAAACTTTTATTCCTAGTCATTTTTTATTCCTGTTTGCCAAGAATAGTGGGATAAAAAAAGTTATTCCCTCTTTATCCCACAACTAAACAGGACCTAAGAAAAACTTGATTAAGAATGTCAGAACAAGTTATTCAATAATAACTCGTGCATTCGATCTAAAACTTTTCATTTATGAATGTAGAGTTAATTAGGAGTTAGATTTTAGCTCGTTGCAAGATCTAGAGAACAATAATTTGATCAATAGTGTATTTTACTTAAAAGGTGATTTAATTTATCTGACTTATAGGTGATTTAAACATCATCGGTTACATATATTCTGGCAAACGAACAAGTCGTAAACTTTAGAGTAACCACTCAATTTTATCATTTTGATATATGTTTCCGCAAATTTTAAATTTTTTAAATGAGTTATTCTAGTTAGTTAAGTTGAAGATTATGTCAAATTTGATAGCTCTATTAGCTATTAACAATGTAGTTATTTTCAATTTTATTTCTCCAAAAATAATTTAAAAAATTAATTAAACTTAACAGAGTTGAGGGGTCCATTTCAAAATAGCCTATAGTGGAGGGGTGTCCCTACATTTTTAAACTAGATAATTTAGTGTTCCATTAGAGCCCCTAATAAAAAAACACAAACAGTTGACGATCTAAAATGGTCAACCAATCTCATTAATAGTAGTAGATAGTTAAGTACATTACTTAATTTGCATTTTGAAGCACTTTTTAATTAATTAATTAAGTGGTTCAACATTAACCACTTATTAAGCTTTTAATAATTAATTTTTGGTGAATAAAAGTTGACCATGCTATATCATATGTGGTTGGTTTTATTTGACATTTGGGCATTGACCCTATTAATTAAACTCAATTTAATTTGACTTTGTGTATTTTCTATTTTTTCTCACAAATTAAAGTACAAAACTAATTAAATATGTAAATGCATTAACTGCCCCTTTAAGATGTGCAAGTTAAAGAGCCTTCTTTGAATTCTCTGACTAATTTTTATTTTTATTTTTATTTTTTGTTATGAATAATTTGTTATGAATGTTAAGTATAATCTCAAATTATTTTTCATCGAACTAATTTTTTATAATAAATTAAAATATGATTTTTTTTTGGTGATTATTTATTTATTTTTTTCTTTGTGATTTTTGTTTATTTTTTATAATTTATACCGAAAGTATTATTGAAAATAATAGAAATATATTAAAAGGACAATTTCATTATTTCACTCTTTATTAGTCTTATGATATTCTAAAATTATTTCTAAAATTTTAAAAGAGCAAAATATAAATTTTTGAGGGTCCGAGAAAAAAAAAAAAGTAAAAAAAAAATATATTTAAATAAAATTTTCCGTATTTATTTATAATATAAGAGCAATGCTAAATGTACACCCCGAAGGGGTGTATATCATACACCTCCACCATTTTAATGGTGGCGATATCTTTTACGGGTCACATCGATTGACCCATCATCACACCCCACCCATTGGATGGGTGGGGTGTGTGATATACACCCCGAATGGGGTGTACGGGTAGCATTTTCCATAATATAATATTAGAGCTAATTTTTAATCTCTTCCATGGTGTAATGTAATCAATAATTTTCTTAATTTGTAATTATTTTAATTTGAATTGTTTTTTTAAATTGAAGTTAAATTTGAATCATTAAAATTAATAATCCTTTCAGGATGTGTTTGGTTGGCGGTAGAATGTACCAAAATTATTTTTTAGCTTGAAAAATTATTTTTCGTGTGTTTATTTAGTCGTAATTTTTTTTTTCAGAAACTATTTTTTCATTTTTTTTAAAAAAAAATGTGTTCGTTTTTCGTTGTTTTTTGGCAAAAAATAAAAACTCAAGTTGCGTTAAATTTATTTTATTTATTTTTTGACACCAAACTAAATAAATGTAATTTTTTTTTTCTCTCAACGAAATAAAGGCAATAAATGTTGATGAAAAATTATTTATTTTTTCTTACACATCAACATTACAAAATATATATAAAAAAAAAATCATCAATTTTGTTTTTTATAAAAAAGTATTTTTTTATAATTTTATGGCCAACCAGACATCCATTAGTTATTTACTATTAATGGTGACGTTCTTAAAAATATATGAAAATTTTTTGTGGATTAATTAAATATAACGATTCGGTCCATTAACAATGATAACTTATTGGGTTCAAACCACAGTTCAGAATGCTTAAGTCTAGTTATTATTACTAGTGTCCATATATCTTATATACTCAATCACAATTCCAATCACATTCGATGTGAGACTATTGGGTGTCATAAACTCTTCCCGTTTAGGTTTGACGTTCTCGTCTGTCCAAACACACACAGAACCCAAGATTATCAGGCGATGTGAGACTTGTCTCGCTATGTCATCTAGACTCAGGCTCAGTCGAGACGTATCACATATTTTCGGCTGGTTATTATCTCTGATACCAAATATAATTATCCGGCCCACTAGCAATAATAACTCGTTGTGACGCGCCCAATAGTCCCACATCGGATGTGGATGAAATTGCGATCGAGTTTATATGAGACTTGGATACTAGTAAAAAAATTGGGCTTAAATATTTTGGGCTGTGGTTTAGGCCCAACGAGTTATTATTGCTAGTGAGCTGGGTCATTACATTTGATATCCAATAGCCAGCCGAAAGTGTGTGATGAGTCTCGGCTGAGTCTGGATCTAGATGAGAGGGCTAGCGAGACAAGTCTAGTGATTTTTAGGGAGGTCTCTATATGAGACATGGACAAGGACGTCAGACCAAAACAAGAGGAGTGATGTCCCCAAGGACGTCAGACCAAAACAAGAGGAGTGATGTCCCCAATAGTCCCACATCGGATGTGGATGGAATTGTGATCGGATTTATATAAGACATGGACATTGGTAAAAAAATTAGGCTTAAGCATTTTGGAATAATAGGAAATGTATAAGTGTACCCCTTGGGGGTGTACATCTTACACCCCACACCAGGGAATGTATAAGTGTACCCCTTGGGGGTGTACATCTTACACCCCACCCCATGGTGTGGGTCACTTGATGTGACAAGTGGAGGTATATCCACTCCAGGATGGGTACACCTATACATCTTACACCCCACCAGGATGGGTACACCTATACATCTTACACCCCACTCCATTAGGTAGGATCACTTGATGTGAAAAGTGAAGGTATACCCAGGATAGGTACACCTAGCAAAGCCCATAATAATACTATTGATGACGTAACAGTACATTATTACGCTCTAAATGTTAATTATTAAATACTAAATATCATTAAAATTAATGTTTGAGGACTAATAAAAGATGCCACATGTCTTATAATTAATTCCAGTCAAAAATTATAATTAATTAAAATTTTAAAAGTAATGTGTCGCGCGTGCCTTATGATAAGTATAAAAAAAAATATAAACATATTATTTTTTTATGGGCTTAATTATTCAGCATTATCCGATATAAATAAGAACGATTTATTTTAGAAATAAATACAAGTTCATATATAAATTAAAAATAATATTAAATTTGTGTTTGGATGAAAATTTGATTAGTATAAGTTATAAAAAAAATAATGTTTGATATATAAAATGGAATAAGAAGAATAATGTATAATTATAAATATAAAATGATGATATTATTCCACTTAGTATATATGAATTTATATTTTAAAAAGTATAAGTTTTAAATTTTTAAAATTTCAAAATTAAAAATTTAAATTTAATTTTTACAAAAAGGGAATTTAACTTTTTTATTTTTATAAAGAGAGAAATAATCTCTCATCCCCGGAGAATAAGGACTATTTCATAAGTTATAGTGCGAATTAAAGTTTTAAAAAATAAAGTATCACATAATTTGAGGTTAAAAAGTGTAATAATAATAAAAAAAAGGGTGCTTCTAGAAAAAGTGCAGCACGAGGAATCAAAAGAAAAGGAACATGGTGCGGTGCAGCTAATAATAATTTGAGAAGTGCTAGGTGTACACCCCCAAATGAGGTGTACATCCTACACCCACCCATTCTAGGGTGGGTGTTCATCCACTCGTCACTCGATGTGACGAGTAGAATTCACCCACCCCTAAGATGGGGTGGGTGTAAGATGTACACCCCATTTGGGGTGTACATCTAGCATTTTTCTAATAATTTTGTATTCTGATCATTATCATCATTTTCATTGAACGATTTTGATTCATATAAACCCACGTGTCCGGCTGCTTCTAGAAGCTGGAAAGAGCCAGAAACTTCTAGAAGCAGCAGCAGCAGCACATGGTTTACAAGTTTTAATTGCCTGGTCTTTCTCTTTCTTTTCTTTTGTCTTCTCTTTCGTGATGTTGACAGTTTCAATTAATTAAGTAATTTATATTAATTAATTAATTAATTAATTAGGATTAGAAATTTATTTAGCAGAGAATATATTAATAGCTAGGCTCGTAAATAATTTATTCATTTTTTTATATATTTTTTAAGATTGTTTGTAGGAGTGGAGTTTAATTATATTATTATTAGCTCTCTATAAATATATCGAATAGCAGATATATTTCTACAAAGTTTAATTTTTTATAAACGTTATTCATATATATTTATCCGGTTTATTATCGTTAGTTCAATGTTTATTTTTTAACAGATTATATGTAAAATTACAGTTTTGCCCTTTCAAAAATGTTTCTCTAAAAATTAATACAGAAATATCTGAAAGGGTAAAAAGATAAATTTATTTTACTAACTAATCAAGATTAAATATTTAATATATGATTAACTAGATTTTTTTAACAGAGATAGACAGTATGAATATATATGAATAACGTCGGACTTTTGAAAGAATAAATATGAAAAGTTAAACTTTGTAGGAATATATCTGTTATTCGATATGTTTATAAAGAGCTGTATACAATGAATTCTTATTATTATTATATTATATTATATTATATTATATTATATAGCTTAATTTGAAAAATAAAATAAACAAACAAAAAAAAAAGGAAAAAATAAAAAATATTATTTGGTCGCTACAGCTAAGCATTAACTAACACGAATAAAATATAGAGAAGACGTTAGATAAAAATGATCATCCGTTTTAATTTCATCTCCCGATCTCAATCCATCACTATAAAATAATAATAATAATAAATAATACTAATAATATTTAAAAATATTTTAATATAATCTAGCATTATATTTAAAAGCATCAATTTAAACGTCGGTCAATGAAAAATTGTCAATTTATATACCGACACTTATACCAATCAGTAAAATTTATTATTTAATAAATTAATTTGATATAATACAAAATTTATATAACGATATTTTTTAAAGTATCAATATTTATTATATATATTATAGCGACACTTCCTTGCAGTATTATTTAAAAAATATTTTTATATTGAGATAAAATATTTATAAAATCTGAAACATCTGATATAATTAAAAGAGAAAAAAAAAAAAGCTTCTAATAAAAAAGAGAAAGCAAAATTTTGGCCTAAGAAAAAGATTGAAAATTCTAAAAAAATAGATATCAATCAATTCATTTTGACTACACATTCGGACAGAGGATATCCCAGAAAGCGCCTAATTTATGAATTTTACAAACACAGTTTAATGGGCCATCGCATCTCAGTGGAAAAGTTTTAGTAGGTTTGTGCAAAGAAAAATGCTATGTGTACACCCGTAAGGGGTGTACATCTCACACCCCCACTCATCTAAAGGTGGGGGTGTGATGATGGGTCATTTGATGTGACCCGTAAAAAATATCGCCACCATTAAAATAATGGAGATGTATAATGTATATCCCTTTGGGGTGTATATATAGCATTGCTCTTGTGCAAATGCGCCTAATTCATGAGTTCCACAAACTAAACTTAATTCAACTTCTATCACATCACATTGCATCATATTATAGTCCAAAAGTTTTAGTAGGATTGGGAGAAAGATTTCAGGTGATCAATTAGTGGAGTTCCTTTTGGATTATAATTTAATGCGAATGGTTGAAAATATAGTAATAATTTTTCCATGCACACTTTATACTGTCCCATAAGTAAGAGTAAGAAAAAATCTTCTCTACAAGAGAAAAAATTACTTACAAGTAAATGAGGTAGTTTATTTCCGCATTGTTTTCAATAAAACATACTTTTAAATAAAATCTTTTTTTTGAGGTAACTTTTAAATAAAATCTGAATTTTTAAAATTTTAAATTTTATAATTTTATAACATTCTTTATATTTAGTAATTAAAAGTTATCTATTTCAATATTATTTGGATACTAAAGATTGCGTTTGGCAACCGGTATAAGGGGGATAAGGGAGTTATCCCCTCTTTATACCCAAACAATCTTTAATTGAGGGGGGAACAGTTATTCCTCTCATATCAGATTATTTCTGTACAAAGGTGGAACAGTTGTTCCATTCGTAGGGTGAAACAGTTGCTCCACCTATTGCTTATTATTATTATTTTTTAAAATTAAATTTTTTTAAATTATAATATATTTAAATTTATAAAATTTAAACTTTTTTATTTTATTTTATAAATTTTAATCCTTTCTATTCTTCTTATTCCTCTTTAATTTACCAAACACAATTTTTTTTATTCTCGATACAATTTCTATACTCAATCAAACACAAAATTACTTTAATTCCTGCTAATACGATAATTTATATCTATTCTCGGTATAATCAATTTTTTTTTATCTCCGAACCAAACGCAGTCTAAACAAATTATATTGAAACATATGAAATTTAAATTCCAAAAAATTTACAGTAGAATCTCATTTGATTTTACCGATTGTCAATTCGAAAGTCTCGTCAATAAAAAATACATTAAAAGCATCGATTCTCACGATGCGCCCGTACTGGATTAGTAACCGTGAGCAAGGCAAGCCTCCCAAAAGAGCCTATTCCTCTCGGCCTCGCCGCCACCTGCCGCCGAATCGGTCTCGTCGGCGTCGGCGTCGGCGTCTCTGCACGGCCGGTCAATCGGGCCGCGCCGCGCCGCGTATTCAATGAGCCAACTCCTCCACGAAATCTGTCTATCTTCGTCCTTTCCGTGGTCACGTACCTTCTTCTTTCTCCTGCAGCTGCAGTTGCAGCTGCTCTTCCTGCTGCTGCAGTTGCTGGCATCACCGTCGCCCTGGACCCTCCCGCTCGTCGATTTGGCGTCATCTTGTGCGTCTATCAACGGCGCGACAGCCGAGTTTAGCAAATCAGAATCGCCGACGCCTTCGAAATCGATAGTCTTGATGTTGTGGATTCGATCCATGTCTAATTTGACTTCCGTAAATCAAAAAAAATTAGAAATAAATTTTTATTAATTGTACCATGTACTATGGTTAAGAGTATCTAGTATGTATATATATATATAGAGAGAGAGAGAGAGAGAGAGAGAGGGGTTGGGGCACGTGCATGCGAGGGTGAGGTCACGTGAATGGATATGGGTTGCGTGGAGAACGTGGAAATAGGAAATTAAAAAGAGAGAGAGTGAGAGAGAAATAATGGCGGCGGTTATAAAGAGAGAGAAAATACAAATGTGCCACGCCTTGTTTGCTAAATTAAGAGTAATTATTTAGAGTGTATATTTTATATTATATTTTTTTTTATTTTAAAATAATAAGTAAAATTTATTTTATTTTAGAATGAATGAGATATAAAATATACACTTTAAATAGAGTGTACAAAAATTATTTACCGTAATTAATTGATAAAAATAGATGGTAGCCCCTCAAGTATCAGATCCACTACAAGAAATTTAATATTTAAGTATGGTTGCTTG
This sequence comes from Tillandsia leiboldiana, assembly GCA_029204045.2. NCBI lineage: Eukaryota > Viridiplantae > Streptophyta > Magnoliopsida > Poales > Bromeliaceae > Tillandsia > Tillandsia leiboldiana. The sequence continues at coordinate 6,151,278 of CM055082.1, forward strand.
TATATTTATAATATTTAAAAACGTCTTAATATAATCTAGTGTTGTATTTGAAAACGTCAATTAAAATATTGATAAATAAAAAATCGTCACGTATATACTGACGCTTATGTCAAACACTTTAAAATGTTAGAATTTTTTAAAATTTTTATACTTTAAAACGTCAAAAAATTAAAAATAATAATAAAATTTATTATTTAATAAATTATTTGATATAATAAATGATTCATTTGACGATTTTTTTTTGAAATGCCCATATTTTCTATGTTGTAGGATACTTGAAAACACTTTTTTCAAACGTCCTCTAAAAAGCGTCTTTATATTAAAAAAAAATTATAGTGAAATCCTTCAACTTCTAATTATTATTTTGGTAAAAATATACAGATTTTATCTGAATTATGAATCATTTTAAATCGGCTGAATAATCTTTCGAAATTTTGACTTTGCTATCTAATTTTTTAATCGGTTGATTTAAATCACTCAACGATAATTTAACTTCAAAATTTAAATTAATTATGAGAATCCCATAAAGTATATTAATTAAATTTGTAAAGATAAATGTCGCATTCAAATTTTGAAGTCAAAGTACTGTTGACTGATTCAAATTGAATAAATTAAAAGATTGGACAGCCAACTCAAAATAGTTTAAAATTCAGATAAATTTTGTACTTTTTTATTTTATTTTTTGAAAAAAACATATATACAAATTATCTAAACTTTAGTTTTTTTTTGCAATTAGGCGAATGAAAATTTAATTTTCTCAATAACATACATTTTTAAAATTTTATCAAATAGTTTAATAAACTTCTCTTCTCAACTGAACTTTCCAATTACACAGCGATTTTGATAGAATATCAGGCACATAATTCTATAAAAATTTAAAATAAAAAATTATATATATTTTTCCTTTTAGTTTTGATAATTAAGCATGGCGATCGAAATATGAATTAAACTAAATTTAATTTTTATTGCTTTTATATGTTAGAATATAAATCAAAATCATAACAACCAAAACAATATTGGGAGAGTGCAGGAACACATTTTGTTACTTTTATAAATTGGTGGCTAAATTACAGAAAACCTCTCTGTAATATTTCGTTTTTTTATTTTGCCCCCTGTCTTTTAAAAGCTCACATTTTGTCCCCTCGTAATTATCGAAATATGCATTTACCCCCGCCGTCACCATTCCGTGAGTGAACTGCTAATTTTTAAAAAAATATTATTAGATATACCCAAAATATTCTTCAAGAATGACGGGAAATAAGCTAAAATTCATTCTCTCTTCAATATAAGGTAAAGACATTTTCGTCAATTTACCTCATCCGTTAACGTCGTTACCCCATAAAGACAATTCGGTAATTACGAGGGGACAAAATGTAGGCTTTTAAAAGACAGGAAGGTAAAGTAAAAAAATAAAATATTACAAGGAGATTTTCTGTAATTTAGCCTAAATTGATAAATAAATTATCTAGCACAATGGATGTATAAGTATATTTCATACACAGTATTTTAAAAATTATATATGAGTATGCAACAGAGATTTAAAAATCAAAATCTAATCATTTAGAAATGCCTTGTAACATTTAAAATTACTATGGCAATAAAATAATTTTTACATATTAAAATTTTAAATATAGACCATATATAACGAGTTATTAAAACTGACAATTTAACTTACTATTTACGTACCAATTGTTCGTATTTGGCTCATTAATAAATAAGTTAAATATAATTTAATTAAATTTTTAAATTTGATATTTTAACGAATGAATTCTCGTATAATAAATATAATTGTTCGACTTATTGACCGTCTTAATTCTATATAGAGAGAAAAAAATGAAAAACACTGTGGTCAAAATTTGTGTTTATACTATTACTAAATAATATAAAATATATATTGAGAGAGTGTGCAATCAAATTATTTTTAATGTTGTAACTATTGAATCAATTCTCAGGAATACTTGATCTAAAATATTTAAAATATTTAAAAAGTAAGTTTTATATATAATTTTTTAATATTATTTATATATTGATTGAAGAAGTCTAAAATTAATGACTGAAAATAAATATTTTATAAATAATGATGATATAATACTAATTTTTTTTTTATAATATAACATTTTTTTATTAAAATTTTACGTGATTTAAATATTTTTATATCGTTAAATTAACTCATAATCATCTCACAACTATATTTTATAATTTTTAAATATTTTTAATACGGTATATCAAATCTTTATAAATCTAACGAATTCGACCATTAATACAAAAATTTCAACATAAAAAATAATTTGAAAATATAAAGACTTTTGTATTTTTAATAGCACACAAATCTAATAATATATATTTAGTACGGATTCGTGAGTACGCAAAGGATCTTCTGGAAAGAAAAAACGAGTGTTTGTGTCCAACTTGTTCTGGTTAATTGGTTGGTATCACCGAGACGTGGATCATGCATCAGCAGTAATACTATCGATAGCATCGGGATGAAGTCATGTTAAGATCCAAAGTGGTTATGATCCATCTTAATTTTTTTTTAGATAGTCACGCCTCATTCAGTATTTTAATATTTGCTTAATATTTTTTTGTGTGAGTATAATTTTTTTTCCTTCTTTATATGTATTTTAAATAGATAAAAATATATTAAGAATCTCATACTTATAAGGTATTTTGAAATATATCTTTTAACTCCAAATTTTTTATTTTATATTTTTTTTAATTTCTAACTATTTTAGATGAGCCATTTTATTTAACAAAATTAAATATTATACTAAATTTAATAGCTCTTCGATCTAATAGTCATTAAATGTTATAATTTTATTTATTAAAAATACTAAGAATTTGATTGCTAATTGAATTACCGTTAGATTTAGTAAAATTTCTAGTTATTTGAATATAATAATATAAATAAAATAATTAAAAATTAAACATCTGTAAATTAAAAATTAATGTTAATATTTTTATATTAATTATTAAATTAATATTTTTTTTAAAAAAAATTGATTAGATAAAATTATATTTATATGCTAAAATTTTTATTTGAATATATTTTGGCCTCCCCATTAAATTCTGGCTTCGTCGGTGGATAGCACCAAGCAATTGGTGCTATCAAGTTTTCAGTTTTTGAATAAAATGATGTACGGTTGGGATTATAGTAATCTTCTAGAATTTTTACTATTCAACCAACTACCTACCAAACCCTAGGGGATCACTATCATTCTATCTGCACATCTCTTAATTGAATGACTAAAAAATTAGTAGCACAAATGACCAGGTGCTATTGATAATATTCCAGCCTAGTTCTATATATATATATGCTACCATACTATCGATAGCACCTAAGTCATTGATATTATTAGATTTTTAAAACTTTGATTTAAGGATGCGTTGTTAAGATGATAGTTAGAATAATAATTGTTTATTAGGATTTAGTGGGTGGTTGGTAAAATAATATAATCTAAGAGATAAAAATGATCAAAAGAATAGATCTAACGGTGAAAAATTTGATAGCATCAAATGCTTGATACTATCGATAGCATAGTAACCAGACTATATATATATATATATATATATATATATGGTCCGGCTACTATACCCTTATGAGTAAAATCCTTTCATACTCATAAGTTTTTATTCCTTGGATGAAGGATTAATGTGCGGTTAGGATTATAGTAGTTTTTAGGATTTATACTATTTCACCAATAACCTAGTAAACCTTAGGGGGACCACTATCATACTAACCGCACATTCTTTCATCCAAGGATGAAAAAGTTATGAGTACAAAGGGATTTATACTCATAAGAGTATAGTAGCCCTACGCTATATATATATATATATATATATATATATATATATATATATATATATATATATATATATATATATATATATATAGGCTGGAATGTTATTAATAACACCAAGTCATTGGTGCTATTAAGTTTTTAGCCGTTGAATTAAAAGATGTGTGATTGAGATGATAGTGGGCCCCTTGGGTTTAATGGGTGGTTGGGAAAATAGTAAAATCTAACGGATGAAAATAATCAAAGGAATTGATCTAAGGGTAGAAAATTTGATAGTACCAAATGTCGATAGCATAGTAGCCGGACTCTATATATATAGAGAGAGAGAGAGAGAGATTAGAACTTATATGCTTTTAAAAGTACAACCCCATCTATGCATATGAATTTTTTTACCACTAGATTTGTATTGGGATTTGTGTTTTTTACTTTTTCTTTTTCTCTCTTTAGTTGACTTTACAATAGCACAAAATTCACAAGCATAAATTGGCTTGTACTTTTAAAAGCATATAAGCTCTACTCTCTCTCTCTCTCTCTCTATATATATATATATATAGAGAGAGAGAGAGAGAGAGAGAGAGAGTCTAGCTACTATGTTTGTACAAGTACCAAATAATTTGTCCTTGCAAGTTTTAATTCTACTGTTAGACCTACCCCTGTGACAAATTTCATCCTTAGATCATTCTATTCCACCAACCACTCACTTAACTCAAGGAGGCCACTATCATCCTAACCACATATTTTTTATTTAAGGGCTAAAACCCATAAGCACCAATGATTTGATACTTTTAAAAGTATAAAAACTTAATTCTCTCTCTCTCCCTCTCTCTATTTCTATATATAATTATGTATTTGTAAGTTATTTTCAATGATAGGACATCCGATTTGCAAGTTATTTTTAATAATAGAACATCCGATTTGACGATCATTTCAGTCAGACATGATGTGTGTGTCTATATATATATATATATATATATATATATATATATATATATATATATATAATCAAAGCAAAAAAATAGTAGGTTCGACTTTTGTCAAGAATATAATTCGTGTAATTATAACTTATCATATTACGGTAAATCAAAATTTAATTAAAAGATTGTATATTGCCATAAAAATTGTCACGCCGTGAGTTTCGAAAAGCGGGTTATTTTTATTTTTATTTTTATTTTTAAATCAGAGTCTTAACTTGAAACCTAGAACGTGGACAGATCGTCATATGCACAGAAAATTCTCTGTCCACACAAGGTCTCGGCTGAACCAAATGTGAAAAAGACTTTTTTTAGAAATATGAGATGAGTCTCGACTGAACCAAGGCCATATAGCGGGTAGAGCGCGGCTCTCCGGACCGTTGTGGGTGGAGTGTATCTCCCCACAAGGTCGATTAAGATTAGCGAGACGAGTTTCACATCGCCTGATAGTTGTGAGTGTGCTTAAGTCTGACGTGTGGACGTCAGGGCTTAAAGGGGGGATGAATGTGACACCTCCGAAATTTACATTAGTCCTATATATAAATAATATAATAGGACTAAATCTCTTAACCCGGCTATAACATTTTGGTCCTATATATAAATAATATAATATGACTAAATCTCTTAACCCGGCTAATAATATTTTGGATGGTAGCAAAACCTAAAAGGTTAAGAGAGTTAAGCGTGCTAGAGTTAGAGTAGCTCTAGGATGGGCGACATTTTGGGAAGTGGGGCATCACAGTTGGTATCAGAGCTAACCACTAGCCGGAAGTGTGTGACGAGTCTCGACTGAGCCAGGGTCTGAATGACGAGGCTCTGGTGATCTTGGACTGCGTTTGTGTTTGGACTGAAACGGGGGATGACAGGCTAAGCGAGACAAGTCTCACATTGCTTGATGATCTTGGGTTGCTGTGTGTGTGTTTGGTCTGACGAGAACGTCAGACTCCCACATCGAATGGAAATGTGGATGTGTTTGGGGTGATCTTGGGCTGTGTTTGTGTTTGGGCTGAAACGGGGGATGACAAGCTAGGCGAGACAAGTCTCACATTGTCTGATGATCTTGGGACTCCCACATCGAATGGAAATGTGGATGTGTTTGGGGTGATCTTGGGCTGTGTTTGTGTTTGGGCTGAAACGGGGGATGACAAGCTAGGCGAGACAAGTCTCACATTGTCTGATGATCTTGGGTTGCTGTGTGTGTGCTTGGTCTGATGAGAACGTCAGACTCCCACATCGGATGGAAATGTGGATGTGATGTGTTTGGGTAATATATAAGACACCTCAATAGTCCCACATCAGATGGAAATATTGATGAGAACGTCAGACTCCCACATCGGATGGAAATGTGGATGTGATGTGTTTGGGTAATATATAAGACACCTCAATAGTCCCACATCAGATGGAAATATGGATGTCTTTGGGTAAGTCTGACATCGGATGGAAATGTGGATGTGATGTGTTTGGGTATTTATATAAGACACCTCAATAGTCCCACATCGGATGGAAATGTGGATGTCTTTGGGTATATATAAGACACCTCAATGGTGTGAGTCCAACGACTAATTATTATTAGTGTTCATGTTCATTATTAATGTCCATGTCTTATATATACTCAAGCACATCTACATTTCCATCCGATGTGGGACTATTGAGATGTCACATAAATATCATAAAATTTTATTTATTTTTTAATATAGAATAATTTGATTTTAATTATAAGACTAAAATCTAGAAAATCCCAATGTAATTTTTCAATTTTTTATATTTCCTCCCACTTTCAAACATTCAAATTTGAGCTCACAAAATTTCAAATTGATATATTTAGCTCCCATTTGTCCAAATTCTGTTATTATTCCGTCCATTTCTTATAATTTATATCGAAAATACTCATAAAAGTTACAGAAATATATATAATTTTTTATATATATATAATAAGTAAGCATAATTCAATTATTTTGCTCTATTGGCTCATCTCTGTAAGAGTTTTATCACTATTTCGTTAATTTTTTTATAAATTATATTAAAAGTATTCTTAAAAATAACAAAAATATATTAAAAAGATATATTTTTTTCTTATTTAACAAGTAAGAATAATTCGGTCATTTCACCATTTCAATTAATGTAGAAACCTATTCAAAATATTTTTAAAATTTTAAGAGAAGAATTACATTTTTTTAAGTCTGAGAAAAAAAAATTAAAAATCAAATATTTTTATGAAATTTTCTGTATTTTAGCCTAATTATTTAACCGTATAAAAAAATTCTCATCTCAATAATAAGAAAAATATAATGAACTAACATATCCTAACTATAATAATAGATATTTTAAAAAAATTCTGGTGTCTTCAAATCATTATGGTAAAATATATAAAATCACAAAATAAGTAAAAAATTTTAAAATTATCAAAAAAAATTATATATATATAAAATAAAATTTTATAAATTTTTATAATTATATATTTAGATAAATAAAATTTCTATCATTTATTTCAATATAATTTTTTTATACAAATAAATATTAATTTTAATTTAGGCTTTGTTTGGATGCATAATTATTTTATTCATTATATTTTTATAATTTACTTGAGAAGTTTATAGAATTGTTAGATGAGAAGTGTGATCAAATGTTTAAAATTAGATACTATATTTAGCCTTTAAGTAGTTTGTTTGAATAAGATAAATTATTTCGTGGATAAAATATATTATCCTATCAAATTATGAATATAAAAAACTTTCAAAAATCAAAAATCAAACTATTTCCCAAAAATAAATTATACTAAAAAATTATTATTTGAATTAGTTATTTGATGGACAAAAAAAAAATTGAAAAAGTATGAAATTTTATTTTCAGATAGTTTAAATGATTTAGATCATATTTAACAACAACGATCGTTATTTTGGAAGCTTCATTATAAAAAATAAATGTGTGATAATGAAACTCATTTACTATCCATAATATTGTAGCCTAGTTCATACTGAATCAAATTTAGGTTATATTTGGATGCATGAATATATTATTTAAAATAATTTTTTAATTTATTTTAAAAATTTATAGTATTTGACAGAAAGAAGTATGATCAAATATTTAAAATGCTATAGCATATATTCGGCCTTTCAGCCATCTCTGGTTTTATTTGGATGTATGAATATTCTTATTCGGTTCGACGACCAAACTGCGCAGGTTCTACAACTTGAACTGGAGCTTCTTAAGGGCCTGGTTCTGAATGTATCACTGTCAACTACCTCGGATGACATCGGCTGGAGATGGAATAGCAGCGGACGGTTTAGCGCTCGGAGCGCCTATAGTTTCCTTGTTTTTGACGGAGTAGATGACCGTAGAGTACCACACCTCTGGAAGATCAAGGTACCTACCCGCATAAAATTTTTCCTTTGGCTGGCCGCCAGGAACAAATTACTTACGGCGGACATTCTTACTAAAAGGGGATGGATCGGACCGTCGGTGTGTCCCTTATGCAGTCGCGACGAAGAACAGCTGGAACACATTCTATTTCGGTGCCCTTTCGCTCGAGCAGTTTGGAACCGGTTGCTACAAGGATTCGGCAGATTGCGGGACTCTCTCCTCGACAGACCGGGAGACCTTGCAACCAGATGGGGGCACACAAGGAAAAATCTGACTGGGTGCGATACGGTATCTCTAGATCTTTGCATTGCGGCCACTTGTTGGGTACTTTGGATGGAGCGGAACCAAAGACTCTTCGAAGATCGCCTCTCAAACTCGGAGGAATGCGGCAAGAGAGCGGTGACTTTTATTAATTTTTGGTGCAGGAATCTGGGAGGGCAAACATGAAGGAGAACGGGCTCGGACAGGCCTGCGGATGCTATGGCCGAGGTCCTGGTTCTGCACCTACTACACCTCATTCGCCTCAAGCAGCTACACTTGGTAATGGTACTAATGATAGAGCTCCCAATACACTTTTCGCGTCTTAGCAGCGAGGGCAAGGGGGTAGAGCTGAGAAGCCTCAAGCTTACCTACGCCCACCAGGCCGTCCCTGGAGTTGCAGCAACGAAGAGGCAGTTAGTGGGTTTGCTGAAAACAATTTCTGTAGTACCAGGCACATCTTCGAGATTTTCTATTGTTTAATGCTTATGTGTTCTTTGCTCTGAGGTATTATTGGGCTAAATGGCTTCCCCTGTTGTATTGTATTGGGATGTATACGGTAGTATTACGGGAGGGGGCTGCCCAAATTTTCTGTTTGCATGCTGCTAGGATTAGTCTTGAGAGTGGAAGTGGACAAATCGTGTTGAGGCGCGAGCACTTTGTATTTCCTGTTCTCCAAATAGGGTTTAACCCCTGTTTAATCAAAAAAAATATTCTTATTCGGTATGTTATTTGATAGATAAGGAATGTGATCAAATATTTAGACTGAAATATCATATTTGTTCTTTATCTTTATTATTTTTAAAATATTATAAATTATCTTGCAGATGAAATATGTTACTCTACCAAATAAGTTTTTTAAAATAAGATAGTGAGATCTTTAAAGAAGTAAAAACTTATAGTTACACTGAAAAAATTTATTCAAATAAGTTATTCTTGAAAAACTTATTCCAACATCCAGACATGACCTCATGTCACTTCAAAATAATAAAATAAATAAATAATTAAATCTAATAACATAGTATATGACCATTTCTTGTGACAAGCATTCAAATTAATAATCGATACTATTATATATAATCCAGATTATTTAAATTTTATATGATTGCTGAATTTCATGGGCGTGAAAATTTATTTTAAATAATTATAAAACTTACCAAATTTTGAACGATTTGATTATTCAAAAATTTATAAAATTTAATTTATAAAAATATTCAATTCAAACAATTTAGATTATATTTAACCGTGCCGAGGGTCGATTCATCGATTCGAATTCTCAATTATCGGAATGATACAAAAATAAACTCACTCATTTACTTCAAAAAATAATAATAAATTCATATTCATATGTTAATTAGATAATTCAATTTTATTTTTTCAATTTTCAATTCGTGAAAAATCGAAGTTGTTATTAATATGAAAAAGAACCAAATCAATCCAAACGGGTCGATTCGGTTTAGTTCGACCATAATCCGATCCGATTTAAACCGAACCGCACCCAAGCTTCGGCTCAACCCGACTCGATTACGTCGCCCACGAAAAACCCTAATCCCCTCGCTCTCTCTCTCTCTCGCTCTCTCGTCGCCATTGTTGCTCCTCGTCCTCCTCCGCTCGATTCTCCACGCCGGTGAGTGGGTTTTTCGCTGGATAATTCGATCACTGATTGGTTTACACACTTATGTTGTCTCAATCTCCCTTTTCTTCCTTTTTTTTTTGGATTTTTTTGGGTAATTTATGGATCTTCTTGAGGTGTTAGGGTAGAGTTAATCTTTTCTGTAGCTTAATTTCCCTTTTTTTTGCTCTTTTTGGAAACGGAACGGATCGCATCAATTACGTTTGTTCTTCGTGGAAAATGTTGCATTTTTTGTTGTTTTTGTTGATCTTTTGTAGAATAAGTTCCTTATCTCAGTGTACGTGAAACAAGATGATATATATGATCATTTTACAGAAAAAATGTGGACTTTTTGGCTTTATTTTTGTGGCCGAGGATAGAATTGCAATATAATAGAAAGTTTAGGGCGCAAATGTTTCATTTTTTTTGCTCTTTTTTGGATTGGTGTTGTACTTGCAGAAAAGAAAACTACGTTTGAAATGTGAAGCTCTCTTATGGAAATCCCCTTTTGCATTTTTGATATCAATATATTATTATTCCATTCTTGTGGGAAATGATTAAAGAAACTCCAAGGTGGTTTGGTCACTATTCAACTAGAACTAGGAATAGCTAGGTTTCAATGGTTAATTCCTTTTGTTTTATGATCTTTTAGTCCATTGAAAATTTCAATCTTTTCCATTTCCATTCAATTATGCGCATTATCATAGAGTAATGCTTCTTTGTTAAGGAAATCTCAAAACATGGTCTTTACTATACTTCTCTTTCCATATTATCTTTCTATTGAAATTTATTTGTTTCCGACTTGCTGCATCTTTTCTTTCCTCGCGTCTTATTTACCCTTCACTGAGGATTAAAAACTGTAAAAGACCCACATTTTATGTCTGATGATCCTCTATAGGTAAAAAAGTACATCAACTTACCTGAATTATAAACTATTTTGACTTCGCTGCTCAACCTTTCAAAACTTTGATTTTACTATCCAACTTTTCAACTTGTTTAATTTGAGTCAGGCAACGGCTCTTTGACTTCAAAATTTAAATGCGTCGTTTATCCTTACAAGTTTAGTTCATATATTTTATGCAATTCTTGCAACTATAAATTCGTTAAAGTCAGACTCAAATCAAATAAATTGAAAGGTTGGGTGGCAAAATCAAATTTTTGAAAGGTTGGATAGCTTATTCAAAATGGTCCATAGTCTAGGTAAGTTATGTATGTTTTTACCTCCTTTGTAACAAAAATTGCTCAGGCAAACAAACATATTTGGCAAGGTTTCTGGATTTGTTAAAATTGACCTATGAGGTGTTTATCCTACATGGTATGTTAGTGTGCTTTTTTAATGTGATCTCTGAGTTAATTGGGCAAACTCTAGCAGATGAAGTTACCACAACCATTATGAAAATATTCTAGTGGACGTTGATCGACACGATTAAAATTCAACATGTGGGCTTTGAGGAGCTTCCAGAGGCATTGCTTGAAGCAAATGTCATTTCTCCATCGCAGGTGGATTTATATTTTAATGCTCTTTTAGTTGAAATGCGGTGATTGTGTCTTACGACGAAAGCCATTCAAGCATCTCTGTTCTTTTGTGTCAGGAATTTTTTGGTTAGAGGTGTATCACTGCATACGCAATCTAGCAATGAGATAATGTCAATTCAGTCGAGAATAACTTATCCACCTTTGATCTCTATTTTGGATTGTGTCACTGGGTCTCGGTTTATGTCGACCGGTGGAAGAAGCATGCGGAGCAAGGTAGAGAAGAGAATGCGAAGAGAAGCAGGGAAAACCCTAAGGGAGATGAGACGTGCGAAGAAACTAAGGAAAAAGTTAATGACAGAGGATGAGAGGCTCATATACAACTTAAGACGAGTTAGTTTCTTTGCAACTGAAAAATCCACTCATATAGCTTGGGAACTAATGGCAGTTAAAATCGTTTAGACCTTGTCTGGTTACATTCCCCTTTTTTTCTCCTCCTTTAGTTCAAATTATATGCAATGAAGTTCCACCAATGGATGTCTGATTGTTCACAATAATATGGGGTTTGTTGGCAAGAGAAAAGGAAAAACATGACTAGCAACTTTTTGTTCGTTTCTGTGCTTTTCTTAAAGAAGATGAGCTTGCAAGCTAACCAACAATAATAGTTACAAAGAAGTTCATCTGCAGCACAGTCAATCTTATAGTTTTGGAGCTTAGAAAACAAAAAAAGTGAAAGTGTAACTGGACAATGCCTTAGATTCCTTTTTCCTTTTTCTTTTCCTTTTTTCACGTATAGTATCAACTCTAATAATCTTTTTTCGCAGGCTAAGAAAAAGGTGGCTTTGCTCCTGCAAAAGCTCAAGAAATATGAGCTTCCAGAATTAACTGCTTCTCGACATGATCCAGAGATATTAACTCCTGAACAGCTTCAGGCTTACAAAAAGATTGGCTTTAGGAATAGAAATTATGTCCCAGTTGGAGTTCGTGGAGTGTTTGGAGGTGTTGTTCAGAACATGCATCTTCATTGGAAGTTTCATGAGACTGTGCAAGTTTGTTGTGACAACTTCCCAAAGGAGAAAATCAGGGAGATGGCGACAATGCTTGCGAGATTAAGTGGCGGCATTGTCGTAAATATACATAATGTGAAGACGATTATAATGTTCCGTGGAAGAAACTATCGTCAGCCAAAGAATTTGATTCCCATTAACACACTTACCAAGAGGAAGGTATGCATAGCTGCTTTTCATTGTGATTTTTTAATGCGTAACATACAATTTTTTAGAGGATTTGTTGCCAACGTCTATCATAAACTATCCGCGTGCTTAAACTGAGAAGTGGATTGAGATTCCCGGAGTTTGGTTATTCCATGCAGTTGTTCAGCCAATTCTTCTGATTCTTCTTTTTTCTAGCTTGTTTCCTCTTATATAAACTTTAATAGCTGAATTCTGGCTGTCTAATACGTAGCTTGGAATTAGCATGTACAGAACCATCTAATGTCGGCAAGAATGCAAAACTTTCCTCCCATGTTTATCCAAATGGTGTCACGTATTTTATATCTTCTACCATGAGAACTATACTGCTCTTTAAATTCAATTTAAACCTGCCAATATTCGTTGGTTTTTTACTTATTCTTAGTGGAACTTATAAGCATGTTAATTATATGATTTCATCCATAATAATTGCAATCTGGTGATTAGTTGATTTGGAAGTTCTTTATCTGCACTAGCTTTTAACATGTATATAGACATGAATAGCGGGACGGCATAGAATTGAAGGAGTTCTTGCTTGATGAACTGTAAAAGGTTTGGGTTTACAATGCATGGTTGCAGTTTTGTGTTTTGGGAGCTCACTGTGAATGATTATTTATATTTATCTCTTGAGTTCTGAAATTCGAGGGGTTATTATATTGTTCTTTTGCCTTAATCATTTCTTATCGAAGAGCATGAAAATGGATATGTTCTTTTTTCCTTTTCGAAGGACTAATTGGGTAAATTATTATTCAACTACAATGTTGCAACTTATGCGCTGTAGTTTCTTTGGCTACATATGCACCCTATTATAAATCGTTGCCTGTAGTACTTATATTGTTGGTGATTGTTAAATAGGAATAATGCTGGATTAATAATAGATGAACCTCCTATAGGTCAGCTTCAAACTCGAGGTCCTTTCCTGTTTATACATAGTCGGTGATGTAACTCATATGCGCATTTTGTGTGATATATTTCATCATTGTTTTAGGGATGAAATGTTCTAATTGACTTTTGTGATGAATATATATGTATTTTACACACTAGGTGATTTGTTTCTTCAATGTCGCTGCATTTGAATCCGCATGCTAAATGATGAGCTAAGAAGATGGTTTGACCTGTCAACTATAGAAAAAAGAAATTTTTTAAACTGCATAATTTTTTTTTGCCCACTGATGACTTAATCTTGGCCGTCATCGAGGTCATTTGGGTTTTTTAGAATTTATACGTTTTTACTAAAAGTGGTTTCTTTTTGTGAATAATTTTGCTCTTCCTGTTTTAAGATAGCTGATTCAAAACCATGCAGGGTATTATCTGTATTTTCTTTCTATGTTGCGCAGTATATCATAGTTTTTTTTTTTTTTTTTTTGTCAAAATGGTTACAATACCTACATATATAATTCAGGCTTTGTTCAAGGCTCGGTTTGAGCAAGCCCTCGAGTCGCAGAAGCTAAACATCAAGAAGATAGAGCAACTGCTACGCCGCAAGGGGGTAAACCCCGAGGACCCAGTTGCCATGGCCAGTATCCAGAGAGTCGCCTCGACGTTCTTCCGCGCCATCGATGAGCAGCAAGGAACTCCATATGTTTTCCGTGCAGACGGCAAACCAGGGTCGGAGACCAATGAGGTACAAGATGAGCCGCTCGATCTGCCTTCCGAGGACAGCGATCAGGAGGAGCTCGACCGCTTCATCGCAGAGATTGAGGAAGCGGCTGATCAAGAGTGGGCGGAAGAGGAGGCAGCTGAGAAAGAAGAGGCTACGAGAATAAGGTATTGGGGGAAGGACGATATGGGAATGAGAAGGAGTGGTGCAGATTGGAGCGAAGAAGATTCGGCCGAGGATAGAGGCCATGGGAGATATAGGAGTGGTGGCGATAAGCGAAGAATTATGGATATCCGAAAGTGGGATAGCAGGGACGAGATATCCGAGGGATCGGAAAGTGAGGAATTGGATTCGAGGGATGACGTTGGTAGTGGCGATGAGGATAGTGCGGATGAGATCCCCCGAAGAATGGAAAGCATGAGACAGAGGGAGGAAAAGATTGGTCGTGGCGAAGGTTATAAAACCAGGGGCGGTCGTGGATCGAGAGCGATAACGAACAATAGATCAGATGATGATGGTTCTAACAGCGATGAATTTGGTGGGGACGTGAATGATGGGTTCTGGGAATCTGATGACGACGGGGGAGATGTTCGTTCGGCAGTTTCCGAACGTAACAATGTGTATAATTACCTCAGTAGCGGTGACGAAGATGATGGTGATGATGGTGATGAGCGGAACAATGAAACTGTACCTGGTGAGTTGAAGAACAAAAAGATTGATGAGAGTTGGGACAGTGATTAAATTAACAAGTTGTTAAGAGGATTGTAGATTGAAATGAAGATGATATAGGAGAAGAAAATTGAGTTTTGAGTCAGCAATCTGCCGAAACGTCCTCCTTCTCATGTTGACTATCTCAAAGAAGATTGGAGAAGAGTCTGCAACAGTACCTCGAGCTTTCATACATTTTTCTAAGGATACTCTGCAGAGCTAAAATCAGTCGGCTCTTGAATCAGCCATCTAACTATTGCCGATATCTCTCGTGTGCGAAAATTGCTTTTGAACGGGGTTGCTTGCGCAAATAACATAGTTCCGAATTCGGATCGATTTTTCCATCCGATTTCCGAGTCGCTTGATTGAGGCTGAAAGACATTCTGAGGGTTTCTTTCTCACTACAGCATTATTTTTAAAGAAATTAGCTGGCAGAGCTTGAATGTAAGGTGTACTAAAATAACATTTTTGTAAACTTGCAACACCTAGTATTAATGGAACTAAATCTTAACATGTGAACAATACTCTTTAAACTTGTGTGGCTGTGTAATCCTTTTTGATTGATTGATTGATTGGTTGATTGATTTGTTGGATTGTTGTCATTAACCGTTATTTCAAAAACTCGAGCTATTAAAAATTTAAAAATTATACACTTAAAGTAAATAGACACAGCATCGGTAAACTTTGATTAGGAACGAGACCCACGCCGTGACTCTGATACCACTTGTTGGAACATCGGTGCTAACCACAGTTCTAAAAGCTCGAATGTTACATGATCTGAGAGTGCTTATGATGAGATTTTACATCCTTGGTTGGCTTGGAGACAGCTATGAGGATTAAGTATATGATTTTAGATTATCAACATTATTCAGTATGCTTTTCCTACTTTAAAGAGGAAAAATAAAAGTTAAAAGGGCATGTAAACAATGCAGTTTTTAGTTTGGATTTATCTTTTGATAATCCATACTAAAATCAAACAGAATTTTCAAAGCCTTCTCTGATAAAAAAACAAAATGTGGCAATCAATCAAAATGTTTGGTAACAAACTACACAAAACTAATACTACAAAACACTAACACCAGTTACTGAATTTCCAATCATAACAGGAAATGAGGACACAACTGCGCAAAATTCCGAGAGGTTTCAAATAACATAGGGCTTTAAAAGGGGGGGGGGGGGGGGGCGCGCGCGCAATTAAATAACAAGTGAAAACTCAGAGACAGGAACAGAAAATATTTTTCATCACTAATAAATAAATGAAGAGAAACAGAGCAGGAACAGAAGAATGTATTGCTGCCTTCAGAGATTACCATTAACAAGTAAAAGATATTATGAGAATACCTTGTTGAACAGCATATACATAAAAAAAGCACCAATTTAGCCATGTATCTTGTTTCCCAACAAACCCTCGAAGAAAATTCTCATCAATGCGAATCTACCTACTAATCACTAACTTATCGAAGCAGTTGGTGTGAGTACCTGGACCTACAAAAAGTCGGGACGTTATTCCTGGATCAAGGAATACTGTGGGAACTATCTCTGATCTTTTTCATGGTTGGTTAATGGAAACAAAGCTGCAGTTGCATTTTCCTTGCTGGATGGAAAATTAGCTGGAAAAATCAGTTCCAGCTTCGATTCCTTTATCTGTATTAGCACTGTCTGTATTATGATAAATAATCAGTGATACCAATCTCCAATTGATCACAAAAATGTTAACGTAGGGTAAAAGCAAGCAAATACCAGCCTTCGAACCCCCTTTTGTCAATGCCATAGCTTACTGCAGAAGCCATTCCGCGGTCTCTTGCAGGTGACGATCTCCGAGAAGGAATCAAGAAGCTGCCCAGCCAAGCTATTGGGTTCTTCGATAAGCGTCCGGATGAACGTGATCACGACCCGCCGCTCCTGCTCGGTGGACCTCAAACTAAACCACGTCAAGAACTTCATCCTAAAACCCTTCTCGATGTGCCCTAAGCACTCTAGCCACCTTATGACCTTCACGCAGTACTCATAGTTATCATCCAACTGGCCCGACCCATTAGAAAATCGATGAGGCGAACCGACGACGAGTGTGCTGTCTTCATCGCAAGTTTCCTCTTGTATGACGTTCGGCTGTTTCCCGCCCTCAGATCGAGATTCAACAGCCGGGGCCTCTCCGAAGTCATCGCTGCCATTTGATCTCACCAGCTCGTTCTTCTCTGAGCTGCATCCATTCTCATCAGGGGAGCACTCTGCCTCGGCATTAAGATCGGGAATTGAGACCGCATTTAAATCTATCCTATGGGAAGAAGCGGGTGTGGCTTGATCCTCTTCGGCTGTCTCTGGAAGCGCTTCCCCGCTCCCACCGCACGAATCTTCTTCTCCATCCTCCTGGAAAAGCTCATCATAACTACATTCTTCTTGGGCCCAAGCTAGTCGCAAAAATTTCCCTAAATTTCGAATCTTGAAGCCAGAAGATGTCTTGGAATTTCGCTTCTTGTCCTCTCTCCTAACACTAGATGAGCACCCTTGTGCACTATCATGTGCCATTTGCTTGTGAATGACCTCCACGCTTTTAGTAAAGCATTTTGATCCCGAGTGGCCCAAATCCCCATTCTCTGTGAATGAAATTATCCGAAAAGCGTACTCTGTGCATGGCTGAAGGTTATATATCAGTATCCTTCTTTCGGCTCTTGTAAAAGTGATGGGCTCTTTCTCTGAGGGCTGTTCTTCTCGACTCTTCCAGTACCAGAGTTTGTAACCCTTAATAGCAACAGATGGTGGAGAAAATGTCTCTTTCAAAACGATCACAAGAGAAGATGATGTTATGTCTTCAAACTTGAATCTACAGGCAGCAGGAAGTGCATCTACAGCAGCCCAAAAAAAAAAAAAAAAAAAAAGGTGTTAAGAATCTATTGGAGAGACTGAATGAATCAACTGCAGCATGAGAAAATGAAGTCTCCGTAAGAGCTTCTACATATATATCCCTGCAAAATAATCTATTACATATATACGTTTGTGAAATCTGAATTTTCATATATGCCCCTCAAATTTCATCTTCTTACAAGCATGATTAACTATACTCGGGGAGACATCAAATTCATGGTGGAAGTTGGTATTCTACAAGGATATATGTGTAAATAAATATTTTTTAAAGGGTAACTGAAAAATCTCGACTTTATTCCAAGTAAGGGCTACCTTTATGCTTTGGTTCTAATTGAGAAGACCTCAACCAGTCGTTGGCCTTCTCAACCGCTAAAGAGCAAAGCTTCTGTACATGAACAGCAGCCGACAACCTGCTTACAATGCTACGGGCCATGTGGGCTGAAACTCCGTCAAGTGGGCCGACTTCAGTCTCCAGCTTTGCCTTTGCTTCTTTGACAATCTGGTGTAGTTCTTTGAAGATAGAAGTTCCATCCAAAAGCCTGTAACTTAAGTGTATGCGATAGCAGAGAACATCCACCCGGCGAGCATCTTTTGCTACTGCTAGTTGCCTCCTCCAGCATCTGTTAAAAGTTGAAAGGCATCCCAACAAAACTAACCATTAGATATAAAAAAATATGTTTCATTTTCTTTTTTTTTTTTTCATTTTTATTCCCTCAGGTTCTGTGCTTGCAGGTGTTGGCACATGAACTTCTTTATTCTTGCTATTGATGGTTGCCCATAAATATAGAGTTTGCAATCATTTACTGCAGTAAAACTAAGGCCATATCCATATCTCTTTAATTGCAATGGGGAAAAACAAGAATTTAAAAAACAAAAAAACGAAACGATGCCGAAGTGCACTTAGCAAGTTAAACAATAACTTTACTAACCCTAATATCCCAGAAACCTTCCCACAGGAAGCGCAACAATAACTCCCATCAAGATGCATGATTTGCCCCCCAAGATCAACACACCCTACTTTCTTGTGCTGAAGCGCACAGTCAATATGGCAAGACAACCCACAGCAGTCCTTGTCGCCAGTTTCGGATTCGCAGACTAGCCAAAGACTAGGGTCTTTATTTTCATCAAAGAGATGGCAAATGCAGCATGAACACCTCCTACAGAATGTATCTTGTGAAGACAGAACAGCTTTACAAGCTGAATTTTTGCAAGTCCAAGTGCTAGCAAATTCTGCATCCTGAAGAAACTCGCCATTCGTTGGTTGCTTCTTAAGATCGGAGAAGATTGAATTATTTGAGGAAGATATTTTCTTCTGTTCCATGTTCTTACATCCTTTGATGGTTTGTGTTTTGGACATCTCCTCAATTACTTTGTGTTTTGATGAGCCAGATTGCATCTTTTCTTTACCAAGACTAACACAATTTGTTCGTTTTTTGTGTAAGGTTCTAGAAAATCCAGCAGACTTTGACAGATCCAGGTAGTTCTATTTTCCGATCCATTTTCTTCCCTAGTGGTTACACCAACTAAAAGATTGTCGTCGATCAAAAGCTGAAAGCAATCAAATACTATTTGGTTAGTACTAGAAGCAGCAAAGATACTAATACTGCTACACGGAATAAGAAATATACTCCAAACAGAAAGTTTAAAGTAGGTCAAGAATGAAATGGAAATTCATAGATTAAACCATTTAGTAGACATCCATACAGTTGCATTCAGTACTAAGAATAGCAAAATGTTAGAAATGTTTGTCACGGTATGTCAATCCAATAGAGATTGTGTATAACTAGTTTTGCAGAGGATCATGAAGCATACGGCAAAGACGATGCAAGTAATCAGTGAGTTCTCCAGAGAAGATTTTTATATGTCATCTAGCCGAAACTGTTTTCAGACCGATTTTAGGCGCAACCAAACATCGTCTTACCGAATGTCCGACAACAAACTTGCAAAATCAAAGTTTTAATAGTATTTTCCACAAGATCAATGCTTCTTTTCTCTTTCGAATAAAAGATAAACAGAAAACTAATGAATGGATCAAATCTAACAATCTAAAGTATATCATTGATCTACAATCTACAAGAAACACACAAAAAGGCTAAACAAAACCGAGTATCCGATTAATTCACCGTACGTACAAAAAATTTTACATGCAAAAATTGAAGCAACAATCCCTAATAAGAAGATAAAGGAAAAGCACATCAATGCACCTACTTTTGCATCGGATAATCAACCAACCAACAACAAGATTCCAATCTACAAGTATCGCCTTCATTCAGATTCAGAATCAAGAACGATTCAACACTCAAATCCAATCGAGAGGACGCGCGCGATCGCCCTCCCCCAAATTCCACTCCTTAACCCAAAAAAAAAAAAAAAAAAAAAAAAAAAAAAAAAAAATCGATTCGACGAAATCGGTTGCTCCGACGCGAGGGTCGAAACCCTAGCACCGGGGAAGCGGATCGCGAGGAAAAGAGAGCGCACCTGCGAGATCGGCGAAGAGAGTCGGAGAGGGAGGGGTCGATCACGGATTGTTCCGCGTGGTTAGGGTTTCGGAGAGGGATTTGAGCGCCAGGGTTTTGGTTGGGGTCTCGCGTTGGGGAGGAGGAGAGGGAGAGGGGGGAAAAGGGCGCCTCCCCCCACCCTTGCGTTGTACGGTAACGTAACGTAAACGTAAATGTATTGTATCGTTTCGGGCGATATCTCGGTCTCGTGTCTCGATATCTCGGCGTCGTATCTCGTTCCGTAACGGTTTCCTTCCGTTGACTTTGACTGGTTTATAAAAAAAAAAAAAAAGAAATTTTTCCCTGCACCCGGTGTATAAACGCGTTTCGTATAGAGATGGTAATTTAACCCGTTCGGCTCGATCTTTTTTTTTTTAATATGGTTAATTTCATCCAGCTTAGTTATGATGCCCAAAAATTTTACATTAAATAAAAATAAACTTATAAGTGAATACATAAGATACAATGAATATTAGTAATAATAACTGAGATTAAATATTTTGGGCTGATGATTCAGTTAGAAATATGTCACATATTTCGACAGAATCTAGATGATAAAATTAACGAGATAAATTTCACATCTTGAATTATAGTTTGGGTCCAATAAATTATTATTACTAGTGAATCGATTGCCACATCCTTATAAACATATCGAATAATAAATATATTTTTATTTAATTTTTCATATTTATTCACAAAGTTTAATAATTTTTGAAAAAAAAAAATATAATATATTAAATTTTATAGAAATATATTTATTATTCGATATATTTATAAAAAGATGTATAAAATTATTTTTTTAATAATTCTATAAAAAATTTTAATTAATAAAATATTTTTTTTTCCCAACTTAACGATACGACAGGTTAGATAATTATACTAAAAATGATGAAAAATTGCTTGTTTTTTAATAAGCTTTTAAATTTTGTACAAAAGTAATTATTCATCACCATGCTCAAGTGATTAATAATTTACTGCTTCTAAATTCCACATTTTAGAAATTGGAAGTTTAAATTTAATTTTAACTTTATATTTAAAATTAAATACCAAATTCAAATTTATATTTTAAATTATAATTTAAAAATTAAATTCAAATCTTTGAATTTGATTTTAATTTAAATTTTGATTTTGAATTCAATTCAATTTCAAATTCATATTTTGATTTGAAATATATCAAAATTCACATTTAAATTTTAAATTCAAAATTATAATTTTGAATTCAAAATTTCAAGTGTAATTCAAATTTTGAATTCAAATTATAAATCAAATTTAAAAGTTAAATTTAAATTTTAAATTTAGATTTCGAATTCATATTTTAAATTTAAAGTCAGATTTTGATTTGGAATATCAATTCAAATTCACATTTAGATTTTGAATTCAAAGATTTCAAATTGAAATTAAAATTTTGATTTTGAATTAAAATTTTGAAATATAATTCAAAATCTGAATATAAATTATAAATTTAAATTTAGATTTTGAATACAAATTCAAATATCAAAATCAAATTTCAAAGTTAAAATTCAAAATTTGAATTCCAATTCGAATTTCTAATTCAAGTTTAAAATTGTATCTTTACATTGGAATTAAAAATTCTAATTTTAAATTATTAGTTTAAAATTAAAAATTTTAATTTTTATTCAATTCGTTTAGAAAAATTGTGTTCATAGAAAATGGTATAATTATCTACTGTGGTGCTGAGTTGCACAAAAAAATAATTATTTGCCAAAATAAAAAATTATTTTGCCAATTAAAAAAATTTGTAAAATTATTTGAAAAAAAAAAGTTCTCGTAATAAACTCGTAATGTTTTCGAGCTGAATTTTTTAAGTTGAAATTTTAATAAACCGAACATAAATTAGGCTGGACCGCGTAGATCAAAACTGGGTGAACCGGAAAATAACTTTTGATTATATTTTTATGAACCAAAACTGGTCAAGTTTGGTCAACCAATTTCCTAAAATTGTAAGTAAAAATCTGACCCGAACCAATCTTAAAGAACAAACCCCTTTTTTTTTTTTTTTTTTTTTTTCCGTTTCCATTTGTATCTGTCTAATTTTAGGTTGGGTCACATCAAATCAAATAAATTATTAGGGAAAAAGCCACGTGCCCATTATGACTAGAATATCAACATATTTTTTTAAATTATTAATTATAAATATTTTAAGCAACCCGCAAACATCTCTCCATGGATATCTAAAAATATACACATATATTTTTTTAATTAAAACTGTATATTATTTTTATTTATATATTCTTAAGAATTTTAACTCTGCACCTCTTTTTCGAAATCGAAAGATTAACTATTAAAACTATAGTTGTGAATTTAATTTTTGAAATTTATCTTTATGATATTTGATTTTATAATTATAAAAATTTTATTAATTTTATATTTTAAAATTTTAAAATAATAAAATATTTTTATGTTATATAATTTATATAATTAAAAATTTTATATTATTTATTATTTATTGTGATATTTTTAATAAGTTATGTTATACTTTTAAAAATTATATATTTTATATCTTATATTTGAAAAATATAGAAGTAAAAAAGAAAAAAAAAAATTGCGGGTAACCTGTATATCAGTCCGCCTATTCGCGGATAAGTATGAATAAAAATATGGACTATTTTATTTATGGAAAATGCTATGTGTACACCCACAAGGGGTGTACATCTCACAGCCCCACCTATCTAAAGGTGGGGGTGTGATGATGGGTCACTTGATGTGACCTGTAAAAAATATCGTCACCATTAAAATTATGGAGATGTATGATATACACTCCTTCGGGGTGTACATGTAGCATTGCTCTTTATTTATATTCATATGACATGCAGGTACAACAATCAATCCATTCGTTTCAGATCTAATTAATACACGAGCCAATAGGAGGTGGCCACATATCCTATAAAAATTTTGGACGTGCTGTTGTATAGTACAATAAATTATTTATATATTTTATATTATATTATATTTTATTCTAATAATTATTAAATATTTTATTAATTATTTAATATTATATTCGATGTATTGAGTATTGGTATGGGGCATATGCAAGTAAATATGTCTTTTTTTTTTAATTATGAATGCATTCTATTAAAATATTACACCAAGTGTATATTTGTATATACACATGCATAAAATTATTTAATAAAAATTTTAAAATTAATTTGACAAATATAATTTTAATTCCTAGCCTAATATTTTTTTTTTGTCATGTGGTATTTTTTTTTTTTTATCCTGGTCAATTTTTATGTCTTTTTCTCTCCCCTCGTTTCTATTCAACGGATATGACTTTTTATCTTCCGTACTTATAACTTTTTCGTTCCCTCCTTTTTATTGGTGAGATCTATTTTATAATTTTATTTATCTCAAATCTAGAATTTAGAAAAAAAATAAATAAATTTTTTTAAATCTTAATTCACGCCAAGCTGACTCAACCCGAATCTCATCGTTTTTAGAACGAAGCGCTTTAAGGGTGTAGCGCGAGGGGTTGTTCCACCGCCTCTTTCGCCGCTGCGGAATCTAAAACGCTTAGGCCGGATAAGACTTAGGACGACGAAAGACGAGACGAAAAGTCTCTTTCAATAACTCACACTTTACATTTCTTCCTTTCTCTCAATGACATGTTAATGAACGGTTAAGTTTAACCAGATTGGTTATATATTTAGATTAATTTATTATTAATTTGATATAATTTTTTTTTTCATTCTTATATATTTATTTAAAAATTTCTAAAAATATATCTTATTAATATTTTTTAATTTTTTTTTATTATCTACCGTCGCATCGCGAGGGTTACGCCAGTATTTAATTAAATTTTAATATTAAAACATAAGTCATCTAATATAAATTACAATATATAGAATATTAATATACACTAAATATACGTGATAATTTCTCTTTCTCCTATCAATTTTAATAAGATAAAGATATTCTTATCTATTCTTCAATTTGAAATAAATCCTCCTAATTTAATTTTTTATTTTAAAAAAAATATTTATAAAATAACTATCAAAATTAAAAAATTGATTAATTTTTTAATTAAATTAATAATATAATTTAACTTTACAAATGCATGAAGTTAAGAAAATATTAATAAAAAGTTGTATTTTATAATATACATAAGAATACTCTATAATTTTTTTTTTATATTTCTTTAATTATAAAATTTTAAATTATATATTTTAGTTATTCTAAATACTACGTACCCGAGCGGATCCTAGTTATATGTAAAGTGCACTCCAAAATTAAAATCTAACTCATAAATGTGTTGTGTAATGTTTAAAAAGGTATAAAACAGTGTATTAAACCTATCAAATTTCACAGTAATAAAATAGTATAATAAAGTAAAAAATTAATTGCTCAAATAAGTTGTCGTTTATTTGGCACAATTAATTTATGAATTAATTGCATATAGGTCTGTCGAATAGTAAATATATTTTTATAAAATTTAACTTTTTATATTTATCCCTTCAAAAATCTTAAGTTCTTCAAATCTACTCATCTGGTTTAGTTCCGTTTGAAATCTGTTTATATTTTAACAGATTCGATGTGAAATGATTTTTTTGTCCCTTCCTACGGTCATCTTCTTCCTAGCTTCGACCTCGCTTCGACATGGACGCGGACGGAAGCCTCACGTAGCTGCATGCGCTGGCCCTGCGCGAAGCGTGCCGCGGCCGCGCGGGCGCAGGCCCCGCTCGGCGCGTGCCGCAGCCGCATGCCGCGATAATTAACTAATTATTTATTAAATTAATTAAATAATTAACTAATATTTTATTTAATTAATTAAATAATATATTAAATAATTATAATATACAAAAGGTAAAAAGATAAATTTACTTTTTTATTTAATCAAGATTAAGCATTTAACTTATGGTTAACTCAACTTTTCTAATAAAGATGGACGGTAGGAATAGATTTAAATAACGATAAATTTTTTAAAAAATAAATATAAAAAATTAAATTATATAGAAATATATTTACTATTCGACATATTTATAGGACCCTTAATTTATTTAGTACTCACTTTACCAAAAGAGTGAGCGATGAACAGCTGAAATAGAAAGGCAACGAGAATCAATAAAATTAGTTTTACAATTAGTTATTTTATTTTATTTTTTTTAAAAAAAAACTCAGAACAAAGAGAGCATCAAAAATCCAAAAAAAAAAGAACATAGAAATTAAGATTACAAATACATGTCACTCAAAAAAAGAAAAAAAAAAAAAAAAAAAAGATGGGGATCTAAGGATATCCAGAAGCCAAACAAGCCTCCCAAAACAGCTTACCTTCTTCATCAGGGTCCACCAATTTCTCCTTATCATGTATCTCCATCACCTTGGCACATTGCCACATCACTGCCACATCAGCATCCACATCAGCATCCACATCAGCGTCAGCATCAGCATCTGCATCATTATGTTTATCATCTTTGTTGCAGCTGCTATCGTGTCCATCGTGATTGCACGATTCACAGTCGTCAGCATCGTCATCTGCTTTCTCTTCCGCCGACGGTAATACGCCGCCGTCTATGGTTGGAGCGGAATCCTCCTCGGAGTCGCCGGAGGCCTCCTCCATTGCAGGTGTTTTAAGCATTTGATGGAGTGCAGCTCACTAAGCTTTGATACAAATGTTGCCCCACAATGACAAGATTAGAGCAAATTGAAAGCACTTTTATCAGCAGCATGCTGAATAGGGGAATGCCCCACATGATACCAACAGCTGCAGCAGTGGCGCACTGATTAGGACAAATTGCTGTATGGACCATGATCCCTGGAGTTAGTGTGGCTTAGGGGTGTCAACCAGCCGAACACGAGAGAGCTGGGGTCGATTCGTTTAAAAAACGAACCGAACACAAGCTGGTTCATTTAAATATCGAGCTGAAAAATTTGGCTCGTGTTCGGCTCGTTTATTAACGAGCCGAACACGAGCTTGCTCGCGAACAACAAATTCGATTTTTATTTCTATTATTAGGTGTAAAATTGGAAAAAAAATAAAAAATTAAAATTTTAATCGAATAATTAAAATTCATAAAAAATTGATAGTCTAAAATCTAAATAGTAAAGTATATATATATATATTCGAGCTGTTATCGAGCCGAACACGAGCGAGCTGACCTCAGCACGTGTTCGGCTCGTTTATTAAACGAGCTGAAAAATTCGGCTCGTGTTCGGCTCGTTTACTAAACGAACGATTCGATCTCGGGCTCATTTCGAACCGAACACGGACTGGCTCGCGAACAGCGAGCTGGATTGTCACCCTAGTGCGGCTCAGATAAAGAAGGCACTGATAAAGTTACAAGAGTTTACAGAGAAAAATCGACACACAATGCACATGGAGTAGGGCAATAATTCTTTTCTTTCCCGGCAAAAGATAAATTTATCTTTTTTCTGACTGCATTGCTGTATGTAAAAAGAGTGACAAAAAAAATGGGAGAAAGAAAGACCACTGGACCCAGTGACAAAGCATGGACAACAGCTCTACCATCTAGATGCTTCTAGAATGCAGGGAAGATATTGGACCAGCAGACACATTTAACACATGCATGCTCCTTCTAGAAGGTGGTCTGCATCTTATCGTACTGATGTGTCGTACATAAATTGATTGACAAAATAAACGACAAATTTACAATAATAGAATATTGTCGTTACAGACCAAAGCATTCAAGCATTGAAATCGTAGAATTTTATCGATGAATCAGCCCGTTTCAATATGTCTACATTTGAGTGCCTCAAATATGCACGCCACGATCTAATTCAACAAAAAATCCTATCTCATTGAGGACCTAGTAACAATCCAATCAAGTATTATTTTGTTTTCGACAAAAGTATAAAATGTCTCACAAATGAGGCTCCCATGTCAGTTTTAACTAATCAGAAATCATCAATACATTAGTTCTTTTCCGAATATCTAACAGAAGCAGATCTCTATTCTCAATTGAATATTTCTTAGGATGTTTATCTTCAACAAACAACATTTAAAGAGTTGTTGCTAACTTCCTCAAAAGCATACAGCAAAAACAACAAAATGTAGGGCAAAGGGCTCAAAAAGAAACAGGTTTTGATGAAAGCAGCAGGTTCACTTCTAGATACTTCTCCTCCCTCCAAACCGGCCCCGCCCTCCAAATCGGTCGATTAGATTGTCTAATGTGCGTGTAACCAATAAAAGCCGCGGGTCATCTGCCGGTATTTCTCGTTGCTGAATCAAAATTAAGAAAAATATTTTTCATTAGGCCACAATAGATCCTTATGATGATATAAAACAATACTATAGCTGTTTTTTTTTCTTTTTTTCTTTTTTTTTTTTTTGAAATTCTATAATACTTCTGCTTAAATACTCAAATGGCCACTTGAGAGTAAACTCCTCTAAATAAGACTGAAACGAAAAGATAACATAAAATTTAAAAAAAAAAAAAAAAATTATGATTTTTTTTTTCTTTTATCAAAACAATGATGCCTGTCTAATCATGACTCAAAACTTCCAGAGAAGTATTAGAAGACCATCTCTGGTTAAGGAGAGTGATATTTGCATGTATTTGATCAATGTCTTTAAAACTAAAGTTTATTTACATGTATAATTTATTTACATGCATGTCTAAAAATCTTAGATCTGGACAGAATTGCTACATATGAAATTGAGCACGATTTTGCAAATCCAATGGTAAAAAATTCAACTTCGAGAGGCATATGAATGTAATTAACTGATTTTCCAGGGATATGTTTGTGAAAAATCTTCGAAGTAAACGTATACCTTCAGACCCTTGTGGTAGGCCTCGACAGCAGGTAGAGATGGAGTGATATTGCGGCTCTGCAGGAGATCCCACAGATAATTTGCAGTAGTGTATCCACCACTCTGGAGACACAATATATAGTTCAATCAGTTGTTGCAGCTCGCAAATACAAATTGAAGGCAATATAAAACACTTAATATCAAAACCGTGTATTATTTCAAAATGATACCGTAGCCTATGTACTGAATTTCATATAAAGTTTAACTAATTCGAATCGGTCATTTAATGTAAAGCACTACTCCATTTGCTTACCCTTTCGGCAGCAGCTGCAAGGAGGAGATCGCTTCCCATCTTGCTATTCAAGAAGAATCTTCTTGCGTTCATCTTCTCCTGGAAGAAGGTTGTAAAGAATATTTTATAACTCTACAAACATAGAGAAGACATTTGAAATTCAGAAACATGGAAAAGAGAGTCGACGGTTACCAAGAAATCTTGAGCAAGTTGCATCCCTCTCGGTGTATATCCAACCATCGCCCCCTCAATTAGCGTCTGTGGCATATACATGTTGAAATAAGTATAAGCATGTGCTTCTGAGTGAAACTATCATATTCCAGTTTCTTTTCAAGAAGTGTTAACTGACAGATACTTAAGCAATACAATATGCATAAAGTAACCATATAATAATATAAAATGACTCAACTGAAAGGCTTTCGAGCAATTTCTGTGTAAGTGTACACTTCTGAGTTTGAAGTAGTCTACAAATACTGATAAATGGAAGAGGTTCCATAGAAGAATGTCTTGTAAATGTAATCTAAAAATAAGTAATGATGGTAAACACTTCGCTCATAGGGTAACCCCACTTGGCTCATAGGCTACAATGAAGATGCAAACCAATATCCAGCTACTTGGGGAAAAAACTATGTCTAAGAAAATGATGATGCAAACCAATATCCAGCTACTTGGGGAAAAAACTATGTTTAAGAAAATGACTGGTACAAAAGATTCTAGTATCTAAAATTGCAAGATTGGCGACCATTCTGTTTCTCACTAAATTATTACCTAGCCTTAAGCCAACAGACATTTTTACCAATATGGACAATGCAATATTTCAAATATGTAAGCCAGGAAATTCAAAAAAAAAACATCAACCTCCTCATTTCTCTAGCAGCAAAAAAGTAAAAGCATCAGAAGATTGAACCCCCAAGGAGCAAAATGGCAAGGAAGTAACCTAATCCTAAAAGAGCCGGAAGTTGTCAAGAGGACAACTCACCACAAACAACTCAGCAGTTGGGAGCCTTGTGCTTGTGTACTCTTCAAATATCTTAAGACCAGAATCAATATCCCCAGAGTGAAGATAGCACCTGACGGCGAAGTAAGAATATTGCCAAAATATTAGAATCAAGGATTGCACAAGTACGATGTAAATACATCAAGTGACTTGTTTGAGAAAAGACAAGGGTCCAATATAATACACTATGCAAAACATAGAAGGACCTTCGTGTCACTTGATTCATAATTTTTAACTTATATTAGATTGTAGTTGAGATATGAAGAATTCGAGAAACTTTTTCTCAGGCAAAATATTATAATAGTATTTGTTAATTATAATCTGCGTTTGCCCGATCCTCTCTGCTACTGCTTGTATGATTTTTTTCCCCTCTCCGCTCTATTACCAGATGAGCAGAATAGCAACCACTCAAGATTATGTTTAAGTTACAAAATCTGTTAACCTTCAAGAAATTGTTTTTTTTAGTACCGAGGCAACAAAACTGCAGCTTATTCTCTGCATATCATAAGAATCTGACAACTAAAATCGTCATTCCGAAACAAAGAACTAAAAATTGAATATTAACTTCATAGACAGGTAGTTAACTAGGAAGCTTAACAAGAGAATTACTCCGCAAGAGAAATAAGTCACTGAATGATTTGGATTCACAGCATACACAGAGTTCAGCAATGACTACGAGATTTGTAGCGAGAACAGTATTGCATTTTTCTTGATATTTCTAACTATCCAGGTCAATTTCAGCTATGTAGAACTACACCATGGACTTATAATTACCTCATAGCTTGCATGACTATGAAGACATCGTAAGAATAGCCGTCTCTCTTAAGCATATCAAGAAGTGTGTCCGTTGTCTGCAATGATAAATAGTAGACTGCCAAATTAGAGTCCAAATCAAAGAATTATCACGTAGCAACAACTTGATATAATATGCACCTCGAAAAGCTAGCCAAAAGTAAAGCATGACTTTAAGATCCTTTCCAAACGAAAAGAAAATCATACCTCTTTGCTCTTTAAATCTGCACAGGAATGTAAAGCCACATGGTAAACCGTCAATTGCCTGTTTATAAATCCTCGTCTGTGAATATATTCTGCTGTTGGGATGTTATATAGTTCTTCCTCTGAAACGTTCATCATCACATTCTCTCCACTATCACTCGATGCATCAATAGAAGACCAGCCCTTTGATTGCTTGACAAGCTCGATAATCTGTTCATCGAGGTATAGAGTTAAGAATAATAAAGCAATTAAAGATCTAACACAAACAAGTACATGCATCACCTACTTTAGTAGTTGTCTCGTCAGTTATGGGTGTCTTGTTTTTGAATGCAGTTATAAGCCCAGCATAGCAGAACTTGTTTAGTCCGAGACCAGCAGCAGTCATATCACGAACAATAGCATAACTGGGGGGGGTGGGGGGTTTCCATGAAAACCAGATTTCAGAAATTTTCTTACACACCATCAGATAAACTTCAGAAAGAAGTAAAGATAAATGAAATCAATCATTCAAATTGAAGAAACTTACATTGTTAATCACTAACGAGAGGAATTGAAGGAAAAGGAATGAACAATTTTGACTGTCTAAGGAATCTGACTACACATAATTTGCAAGCATGAAAAAATTTTATGGCCACAGTTGTCAGGATTATTGGTTCAGAGGAAGCTACAGCAGAGAAGATTGCAAATGAATGAATTGTGATGCTTTAAGAGACAGAAAAGAAAAGCTAATGAACAGCATCTATTATGAAGTCATTATGCATCAGCTGATTTAATTCTTTGATCGCCAATAACCTGTTAAATATATATATATCTTATTGAAAGGAAGTGCCAACTGCAACAATCTATTTCATATTAACCTACTTCCGAACAATTGTAAGCAGCAGAAAAATAAGCTGGCAGGATCTAATTACAAGCAACTTACACTTGATCCGTGCGGCCGGTTGCTGCCAGGGCATTTAGAAGACAAATATAGGTCTCTCCTTTAAGCTTAACCCCATGCTTCTTCATCTCTTCCAAAAGCTTCGTTACACAAAAAAAAAAAAGTCACAGAAGCCAATGTGACAGGTAACAATTAAAATGGCAGCCAAAATGCCCTCAAAAAGCCCAAATTCAACTATTCAACCGCAACCACACAAACAATGAAGAGGAAACAAAAGCAACCTTAATGGCTGCATCAGAGTTCTTGCACTTCCCGCATGTCGAGATCAAGAAGTTGTAAAGATTAACCTGAAAAAGGATGGCTTCAGAGAAATCCGATCAAAATTTAAAATCCATACAACAAAATCTACACCAACATACTAGTGGAGAACTAAGGTAAAAGTGTAGAGGCCTTTCCTGAACTACAGTGCATTTTGAACTTAGCACTTGAACTTTTAAAAGTATGATTTTACAACCTAACCTTACAATTATCTTGATTTAAGTAACTCTCTATCAAAACTTAACAGCATTTTCAACTCTTATGATAAAATATTCTGTCACCTAACGGATTGATCTGTTACTTAAAGGAATGCAGTACAACCATTTAAGAGAAACCATTAAATTCTAACAGAAGTTGTCAGAATTTCCTGAAAACAGAATAACTGTAAGGTTAGGTAGTAAGATCAAAGCTTTTGAAATTCATGCACCTATTTCAAATTCCAATATGCACTAATGTTAAGGTAAGGTCTGTCTGATTGCTTTTACCAGATAAAAAAGAAGAAAGAATTGAAAAGGATAGTAGAACCAACATCAGGTGGTAAGCCCATTGCTTTCATCTCATCGCGGAAATAGAAGGCATCCTGTAGGCGGCTATTTTTCATTGTGCCAACAATAAGAGCGTGGAATGTATCGCGCACAGGCTGGACCCCATCAAGCATCATATCATCATACACATCTCTCAGCAAGTAACCTCTGAGAAACCCATGTCGGTTATACATTCAGCATCATTTGCACTATAAATAAAAAAATGGGTAATGACCAAACTAGTGTGACAGATCATCAACCCATTAACATCTTATCAAATGGGTAACGATTATCATATCATTATACCCCTCACAACCCACATGGGTTGGATATCCCCAGCACCAGTTGCGCAGTCCTTCAAATGGGTAATGTGCAAACTAGTGCGACGGATTTTTAGCACATTATATCACATATTTCATCAAAAAGTAAATGAATGTTCCACATGCCTGGAATGTAACACCCAAAAGAACCAAACGAGTCACCACCATCAGTTGCGTATTATATCAAATGGGTAATGAGTAAACTAGTGTGGCACTAGTCAAAGCACTATCTCGTTGAAAAGTTCTATTCATCTGCCGTTTCTCAACGCATTTCTTAGAGATGATGCAGAAATGTCTGCGTTCGAGTAAATAGCTCGAAATAGATCATCAAATTGGAAAATGGAAAGATTCGTACTTACATACCAAACTGCATGAATAAACCCCACCCCACCAAAGCACCAATTGCACATTATATCAAACGGGTAAAGTGCAAAACAAGTGCAACACATCATTTGCGCATTCTATCAAATGGGTAGTGTGCAAATTACCGCAACACATCATTCACGCATTCTATCAAATGGATAATGCGCAAACTAGACCGGCACATCATTGGTGCATTATATCAAACAGGTAATGTGCAAGCAAGCGCAACACATCATTAGCCCATTCTATCAAACAGATAGTGTGCAAATTACCGCAACACATCATTAGAGCATACTATCAAATGAATAATGTGCAAAGTAGTCCGACGCATCATTGGCGCATTACATCAAATGGATTGTGACCCAAACAGTGCAGATAGATTCCGAGAACAACGGGAGGCGAAGGAAAGATGGGATCTTTACCTTCGCTTGGCGACGAGGGATCCGATGACGGTGTTGTACTCGGAGACGTTGTTGGCGTAGTTCCTCTTCGCGTACTCCGCGTTCGCGACGGAGAAGGCCCGGAGCTTCGCGAGGAGCGCCGGGGAGCGGCGGCGATAGGCTGCTTGTGATCAGAGAGAGAGTGTGTGATGTAGAGAGAGAGAGAGAGAGAGAGAGAGAGAGAGAGAGAGGGGGGGTTTGGGGATTACCGGAGGTGAAGAAGCTCTTGAGGATGTTCATGGCGGATGAGTGAGAGAGAGAGGGCGAGCGAAAACGGAGAAAGAGAGAGAGGGAGTTGAGATTTCGGGTTTTTTTTTTTTTTTTTTTTTGAGAAACTGTTCCTTGCACCCGGTGTATCCGTACACCTCATACACTTCGATAAATATTTTTATATTTTTAGGAAAATAGTTTCTGTACACCTAAAATCGGGTATACATCTTACACTCCACCTATCCGGGAGTGAGATAAATTTTACTGATAAATTCAAAATGACCACTTCGAAATGACCCTACCCCACCCCACTGGGGTGTACATTATTATTATTATTATTTTTTAAAACTAAAATACATAAAAATCTTAAATATATCCCCTTTTACACTTTTCTCCCAATTTTAAAAGTTTATAGTTTACATTGTCAAAAATTTTAGTTTATTTATTTAGTCTCCCCTTTTCAAGATTTTATCATTATTTATTTATTTTTTATAATTTATATTAAAAATATTATTGAGAATGATAAAAATATATTAAAAACTTATTTTTTTTATAAAATAAGTAAGAATAATTTAGTCAATTTATCCTCTTCATTAACTAACCCATAACTTTTTAAAAATATTTATAGTAAATTTTATAAGTGAGAAGAAAAGTAAAAAAGTAGGTATTTAATAGTGAATTTTCTGTATTTGAGTTTTTTAAAATTAGTATTGTCTTAAAATTAATATTTAATTGGATAAAATATATAGAGAACCCTGAACTTTAGCTTATTTGCAAACACATGTTTAAACTTTCAATTTTAGCAAAGAGATTTTGTAAACTCTACCAAATAGTTCAATTGACCTATCTCTTGGATTAAAGTTTTAATTACAAGATTATTTTGGTCTTATATATTGCATATAGTTTTATATTTTGACATATAAGAAAAACAAAACAAAAAATTAAAGTATAGTTCAACTTATTTTTCCACACCATACTTAATTATCAAAATCGGTGAAAAAAAATTATATTATATTTTAAAATTTTATATAAGTCCGCTCAATAAGAAGAACGTATCCAACTATTTATTTATAAAATTTAAGGAGCCTCTCGGCCAAAATTGAAAGTTCAAACACATATTTGAAAAATAGCTAATTTTTAATTCATAAATGTGATCTATCGTCGAAATAATCCAACGGTGTAGAAATCAAACATTCAATTTATAGGAAGTTACTGCCTGCACCGGGTGTATACATTAAACCCATGCACCACACTCAATATGTGATGTAATAATGTACCCTCAGGCTACGTTTGGTTCGGATATAAGAAAAATTTAGTTATACCGGAAATAGGTATAAGTTATGATATTAGCAGGAACTAATGTTAATTTATATTTGGATGGGTATAAAAGTTATACCGGATATACAGAAAATTGTATTTGGTAAATTAAAGAGGAATAAAAAAAATAGAGAGAATTAAATTTTTATAAAATAATGAAATAAATTTTAAATTTTATAAATTTAAATAACTTATAATTTAAAATAAAATTAATTAATTAAAAAAAAAAACTGCAAGTAGAACAACTCCACACAACTGAGTTGTTCCACCTGCTGCTTGGAACAATTATTCTCCCCTAATTCCGGGATTAAGTGGAACAGCTGTTTCAAACAGTTTTTTATTGTTTGGGTACAAAAGGGATATCCCATACGGAGCCTCAATATATGAAGGATTAATGTGAAAACCATATAAATTTTGTAGTAGTACCTTAAAGTAAAGTGTAAAACAGAGCATTGATGGATTCATAAGAAAGGGAAAATAGTGTTCAAAATTTGTTTCGATATACTACTCTTTCGAATTTCTATAATAAATCCAATAAATTAAGTCACGATTTTCAAGCATCTGTGATTGTGCTTTACAAATGGACCGAATCCGATGTGAACTCTATGGATTATATTCTATATTCTGTGGGTTTAGATTCGACTAAAATATAAATTAAAATAGCAAAAGCTCTAATTTGGAAATTCTGAGTCTGCTAGAGGAATTAAATATAAAACTTCTTTCACATGCATTTCCTTTTTATCACACAGCAGTACAGCAAGCAGTATGCAGCAAGCACAAGCATTTGAAGAGAAAGAAGAACCCATTGCCTGCTGCACCTAATTATCCTTGTGCAGCAAAACATCCAAGCAACAAACACATCACAAATCTATTATATTAGCTCTATATCTCATACTAATAATCCAACAATACAATTTCTGAATACAACCCCAGTTAAAAGGAAACGAAGAAACAAAGAAAACAACTTAATGGATGATGCAGTTTAACTACAAGATTGGGCGCAAGCACCAGCATTTACAATAATTATGATAACAACAAAAGCGAATCGAAAGTGAAGTCACGCATTTTTCGAAAGATTCGAATGATGTCGATGTCCTAACTTACAAGGTTTAATAAGGACCTAATAAGTGAAGGACTAATAAAAGTCGACTAGATGTGCGGGGGGACTGAGAGTACGAGACTCTGAGATGGTACAATCATCGGAGCTGATGAGATACAACAACACTCGATATAAATTATCCTCACAATGGAAAATAAAAATAAAAGAGGAAAATCCAACATGATTTATTGGGGAAATAGTACAAAATTGCAAGAAAAAAAGCAGGCAGGCCGCAATTATTTCAATTTCACCCCGAAAATGTTGTAGGAACTCAATTCGATGCACCGCAGCTGCAACAATTTAGAAGAATGCATGCCCATGAGATTGGATGAAAGCCATATTAGATCAGAAATTACTGTGAGAAAGTAAAAAACCGAGGTTGTTTTGGTGTAATGAATAGTTATTATTATAATTTGGAGAAGTATGATAATTTGGTGTGAATCGTAAGAAAAGTACGGATATAGAGAGCAAACCTTTTTATGTGTATTGTGCAGCAATTTCACGCATAAAACTCTCAGGAGCTGCACAAGGCAAGAGGTTTATGAAACAAAGTTATTGTGCGAAATGTGTGTGGATAAATATAATATCTAGCAAATCATAATATAGTTTGCGGAAGACAAACTACCTTTCAAACCAGTGAACAATTCAAATTGACCCATCGCTTGCCTAACAAACATCTCCACACCACTAACAGTCGCGACTCCGCTCTCTTCTGCTTCCCGTAAAAGTCTGGTCACTTTTGGGGCGTAGACAGCATCGAACACCAAATCGTAGAATTTCAAGGCATGCTGGCAGTTGAAATATATAAAATTTGCGTTAGGAGAATTAGATGCACTAGATGCCAAAAAGTTGGAATTAACTGCAGAACTATAAAATAGAATGAACTCAAACAACCTCAGTCTATCCTATTTCAAATGTTTAGTAGCCAAATTACCAAATTCTGTGAAAATGAAAAATATGCACAAGGAAAGAAGGCGAACTATCATATTTTTGTGTTTTCCCCACATCCAAGAATATGGACACTTCTTACCTTTCAGCTCTTAATTTGGATGAGTACTCAGACATTTAATCCCTCCAATTTAACCTTGATTTCTATTACCTCCAGAGAGTTCCTAACTTTAATAATTTAAGTTCCTGATCCTTTAGTCAATTTATCGTCTGCAAAAGATGCCATGTCAGTGTCGTCTTTACAATTTGCTCATATAGCAGTTTTTAAGATGGCCCTGGCTCACATCGATGGTGAAGTGGCCGTTTGTTTTGACGATAGACTAACGAAAGGGACATAACAGTCACGTGGGACAAACCCCGAGGACTACAGTTTTCAAATTGAAAACTTGGAGACGTAATCAAAATAGGGATCAAACTTCAGCAACTAAACTTATAATTAACCCTTCAGGAAAAATGTATACCGAGACATTTCCCATATTAAGAAACTAAGAAAGTTTAAGAAAGTTCCAAAGAAGCAAGTAATGCAAACCTTAGGAATAGGAGTATCATTCACATTTGGGTACATTCCCATCGACGTTGTGTTTGCAAGGATCATCCCTTCTCCTGGATTGTAACTTTCCAACTCAGCAAGCGATAGAGCACGTCCGCCAACTAAGTGTGCAAGTTCTTTGGCTCGTTCTGAAAATGGAAGACAAAGATGCCAACAATTTTTAGGAAAGTTGGTAACCAACAATAACAATATTATTATTACTCCAAAATTAGAATTTTTGTTATTTAATAAAAATAACATTATACTGAATATAAGTAGTTAAACACATCATTGAATGAAAAAATTATTCTGCAATATAATATTGGATAGCATGGTGCAAATAACAAAATCTGCACTCCAACTGGATGACATAGTCTTTTACTCCTATGTTAAACTATGGATGCTGAATTCTTCTTTTCTCTTGAAGCAAAAGAGAATATTACCGTAGGTACGGTTTGCAATTATGACTATAGCACCCTTCTCCTTCGCACCATAAGCAAGTGCCTTACCAGCACCACCAGCACCTATAACAACAAATAGTCTACCAGCCAAGGGCGAGCCAACAACATTTTTTACTTTAGAACCTGTCAAAATATACAACAGAGAATTAGTGTTTGTTTGGCTTAGCTTCTCGAACAGTTTCTCTAATTCACAAGGCAACAGCTAGGCATTCGGCAAATGAAAAGTTTGGAACTTTTGCAGCAGCTAGAAGCTAAAAAGAGCTTCAGAGCCCCAAAAGTATAAGCTCAATTGCTTCTACCATAGCTGAAAGTTATAAATCGAAAAGCTCTTTGTGCTTTCTAGGACAGCTTTCTAGAAGAGCACACTGCAGAAGCTCCAGCTGGTCAAAAAAGCCCTTTAGTAAACTTTAATCTGTCTACAGATGTCAAATATAAATCCGTAAAGAATGTTGTAAAAGTTTGTGAAGAAGAGAACCTCTTAGCCCATCCTCAATTGCAGAAATTGCACCAACGTAGTCAGTATTGTAACCGACTAATTTCCCATCAGATGGCCTTTTGATGATGGTATTTACAGCTCCTATAGACTGGCAAATTAGGAAAAGGACACAAGAGGAAAGAGATAAGAACTCTGCACACTTTATGAACTTGGCATAGTAATTTGCATTAGCTAAGTTCACATCTGGCTTTTTTTATCATTTCCTTCTTTGGGTTTTCCTCGAGTTATATATATATGTATATATATATATATATATATATATATATATATATATATATATATATATATATATATATATATTAGAGATGCCATGGGATGACATTATTTAGTTTCCTTCTTTTGAATAATTTGCAAACATCATCTTCTTCAGAAAAAGAAAGAAACAAAGTACTGCATTCTCCTTTTCCTTTTTCGGTCAATAAACACAAAAATATAGAATTCACAGACAAAAACCAATAAAAGAAAGAAAACAAAAAATTCATCCCTAAGTGCCTTTGACCAGCTATACTTTTAAAAAAAAAAAAAAAAAAAAAAAACAAACAAACACTTTATGGATGCCAAAAGAGCACTAAACTGCTCAATAAAGTAAATACAAACAGTACGGGATATTAATTAGAGTACCTTAGCAACGGGATCAACCTCATTGCAACTTGTTACTGCAGTCTCCTTGTGAGGAAGTGTACAACTGCAACCCAGCAAGTAAAGTGAGAACTTAATTTATCCTTGCAAGGTCAACATCATAACAAAGCACCAGGAACAAAGCAGTTGATGAATTAATAAGTTTGGGCGTTCATACTTTACAGTTCATACAAATATGGCATAGTGCTCCAGCATATACATGAAACTAACACAAGAAAGAACTTAATATTTTGCAAATAAATCAATTCATAAGTTTTGAAAAGAGATAATCTACCAAACACAATAGAGAAACCGAAAGGAAAGAAAGTGCTTCATGGGACGCCCCCTTATTATCGAATTTGACTAGCATGACAATCAGAAGATACTTTAGATTGATTAAATCTATCTTCGGGATTAGATAGCAAATTTTACTGAATCTATTCTTCTTTATTGAGTCACATCGAGACTCAATAGTCCAAAGTGCATGGATATGATTGCAGGCTTCAATATTGGTGCAGAGCAAGGATTGCCGTGCCACTTGCACAAGGAATATCACTGCCATGGCACGGCACGGCACGGCACGGCACACCTCTTCAAAGACCCTAATTTATATGTCAGCACGGACTTACCATGCCAAACCATGCCAACCAACATGGAAATCCTAGTAGCAACAAAGTAATTCACAAGTAATTGTTTCTCAACCTATCCCTTTTTAAGGTTATTTTTACCTAGGGATGAGGCCTATAAAAGAACTAAAAAGTCATTGAAAGTTAAAGAAAGTGAACCATATACAAAGAGGGCATAGACTACAACTGTCTATCTGGTGATAGATAATTAAATACTTGACTCTAAGCAGATAGTCAATAGGTGTTGTAAAGCTGGGTCTAGACATACACACATAAAAGTATGGTATTAATTGATGCATCTCATCAGAGAAGATAAGGTGATGATAGCCCCAAATTAGACAAATTCACTGAACAAGAGAATGTTCACTTCTCTAGTCCCCATTTGTAGAGTTAAAGTATGTATTAAAAAGTATGCAACTAAGAAAGTATCAAAATCATCGCAAGCATTACAATGAACAGAAAAGAATTTTAAGTTCTTTTCAATTACAAGTTGTACCTGAATCCACCGAAGTCCGGAGAAGAGTACGTCTCAAGAAAACTATCAAGGTCATCGACCAAAAGAGGCAAATAAACCCCATTAAATCCAACATGCCTAAATGTTTTATTGTGCAAAATAGGGCTTTTACTCTGCTTCACTGGCTTTGCAATTAAACCAAAAACTTTTGTATCCGCTCTTATCTGTCTGATGTTGTAAATGTCCAACATATCTGTGATAGTTGGTTGGCCAGGAGCTGATTCCTTTCCCGCAGTAAGCGTGCCGAACGTAAGATATCCACCAAACTTAGGGCACAGCAGCCGAGACATCACTCCTCTCTCACTCATAACCAAACCTATCATCGGTACCTGCCGCTCCTATCCATTAGTCAAATACAAGATGACACAAATTAAGCATGACGCTTAAGTAATATCACTCCACATCATAAGCTGTATGATAAGGAAAGAGCATAAACACATGGACATCCCTGTAGTATCCTGATATTGTGACTTCTTCTCTGAACTTTTCACTTCGACTCTATAATCCGTGAACTTTCTCAATTCCAAACCTTGGCCATAAGAATAAAATATTAATAAGGATTGTTGTGCCACTAGCACGGAACCTGTCAGTGTGCCATCCGCATAGCACGGCATGCTGGCATACCCCAGCAAATCCAATCTATATGTCGGCACGATCAGCACGGGCAGCACGAGGTTATTGACATGAGCGGATGTGGCGCACGTGCCAGACCATGCTAGTTGGCACAGCAATCCTTAAAATAAGTTTTCTATAAAATGACCATTTTACCCTAAAAATGACTCAAATTTAAGTGCAGGTCAAAAGGGTCATTTATACTGAAATGACACATACTTGCCAAATTAGGTAGAGGAAAAATGGGTTCAATGATATCAGATACATTTAGCTTCTCCTTTGTCATTTAAAGAGAGTGATAATCCTAAAATTGTGAAGACTATAAGCCTATTACAGCTACTTACACAAACAGCCTCCATTTTCGGATGATTATATGAGTTTGCACATAATGTACATCAAGAAGAACATTTTATCAGTACTCCCTCTTTTCAAATTTTTGTTTATTTAACAAAAGAGTACTAAATAGCCTGCGAATACACATACTCAAAAGTATCTCAGTAGAATACAACTGTAAAGCACTTACTTGGCAATGTACCATAACTTGAAACATCCGTGCTACATCAGCAATGCCCACAGCAGTAGTTGCAATTTTCACTATATCAGCTCCAGCAGCTTGTATTCTGGCCACAAGTTCGCCAAGCACCTCAGTAGATGGAGTATTTTGGAAATTATGAGAAGAAACAATGAGCTTGAACTTTTCTGGTCTCTTTCCAGAAATCACGTGAACAAATCCGTCAGCAGCCTGAGAATAGAAAAAGAAGTTAAAATAACAAGTGGGCTCAAGGAGAGAACCAAATGTATTTTGTGAAAAAAAATGCTACTCCCTATTTTGAATCAGTAGTAGCTAAAAAACATGTAAGGACTCTTTAATTAATCATATGTAAAAATTTTAAAATTTCCAGAATACAGAATTTTCTTAACTAATAGTCAATCAACTTCTTACATTTGGTAGTCAAAGAGTTTCTTAAATATTAATGACAAGCACTGTACGTGATTTTATGTTCATCGGAATAACATATGGTCTTGTAAATAACGCAACCGTGAAGGACTGTCATGCAGGTGGGCATCGAGCGTGCCGTCTGTGTCATGTGCCATGCAAAGGGGCTCCTCCTGACCATGACCGTGACTGTGACGTGCGCCAACAAGTTTCGCACCATGGCACCTACCCTAGTGATGGCTAATAGGCACAGGGCATGCTATGGCAAGTAAATGCATGTCATTGAGCATGGTTGGATGCTGCAAAATATCGTACTGGAAAACCAAGGACTAGCCGACTATTTGCAATTCATTATAGAACATTAAAAATTACCAATATATGGTTCATAGTTATTGAAACTATAATGCGCAATGTTAGTTTGCACTTAACACCAAGCCTGAACTGAAACAAACTGAAATTTAACTGAGACTAATAAAAAAATTAACTCATGAAAAACCAACTGAAACTGCATTAAAGTAGTGATTTATTTTTATAAAATTATACGAAATAACCGTTATTCTCCAAAAACTTAAGCTGTTAGAGAACGGTGTTTACATATTTTATATTCAAAATTCTTCCTCACGTCTGGACTCGAGACTTTTTAATAAACCCAGAACATGGGCTTAATTAAATGAGAGGAAATTAAATCAAACTAGAAGCCGGGTAGAACTCGAACTTAGAACCCTTGCACTGATACCATATAAAATTAGAACTCGAACTTAGAACCCTTGCACTGATACCATATAAAATTATACGAAACAACTGTTATTCTCCAAAAACTTAACTCTTAGAGAACAATGTTTATATATTTTAAATTTAAAAATTTTTGCATAACGCAAGCTACAGCAGTTCTCGAAAAGCAAACCTTAAGCTCAATATCAACATATTCAGCTCCTAACTCCATTGCTCGACAAAGTGCTTCGTATCGTGCTTTTTCATCACCTTCGAAATGGCCTCCTTCCCATTTTGGTCTGTAAAACAAATAAGAGACATTGATGAGAGAAACAGTGTGGTCCTCAAGATTATATTATTTGACAGTAAACTACGGACCCAAAGCCACAATATCTAATTTCAAGGAGAAAAAAAGAGAGGATAGAATAAGCGATCAAACTCACAAAATCATGTACTGCATCAAATAAGAAAAATTAATTAACCATTTAAATCCATTTATTGTGAGATCAACTTTAAAGTAGACTCAAAGATCGATCTCCACCCAAATTGAGCAAAAACAAGCATAACCCTTCTAAATCCACTAACATAAACCATCAATCGCAAAAACGGTAACAAACATTAGCACAAATCGATCGAAAATTTCCAAAAACAGCACCACAAACCCTAACTCCACCGGATCAAGAACAAGTGATACGACAAGTAAGATCGAGATCGAGGATCGAGCGAGACCGGTAGGTGACGAGGGCGGGGAGGGGGCGGCCGTTGAGGAGGATCTCGAGATCGCGGTAGGGGTCGAAATTGTCGAGGAAGTCGAGGCGGAGCTCGACGAGGTCGGCCCCGAGCGACTTCGCCAACGCCATGTCCCTCACCATATCCTCCACCGTTTTCCCCACCAATGGCGCGCACAGCAGCGTCGTCCCCTCCATCTCCACGTCCCTCTCTCTCTCCCTCTCCCTCTCTCTTCGATCGATCGATGGAAATGGAGGAGCCGAGGGAGAGAGTACAGGGGACAGGGGGAAGGGTTTTATAGTGAGAGAGGAGGGAGGGGGGAGGAGGGTGGAGTAGGAGGGGGAGTGGGGGTTGGTGCGTTGATGTGGGGATCGCCGATTTAATCGGCAATTACTCTCGCGCTGGGTTGGTGGATGAA
Source organism: Tillandsia leiboldiana (assembly GCA_029204045.2). Classification (NCBI taxonomy): domain Eukaryota; kingdom Viridiplantae; phylum Streptophyta; class Magnoliopsida; order Poales; family Bromeliaceae; genus Tillandsia; species Tillandsia leiboldiana. The sequence continues at coordinate 6,194,748 of CM055082.1, forward strand.
AGAAAAAGTTGACCCGTTTCTCAAAAGTTACTGCGTGGACCTGGTCCACCTCGTCATCAGTGGACCGCCCAAGGTCAATCTCAATATTGTAAAAATATTAATTTCATATAGGTTCCGTAAATATATCGAATAATATTATATGGCTTCCGTAAAAATATTAATTTCATATAGCTTCCGTAAATTTAATTTTTTATATTTATTTTTTAAAAAAAATTAAATTGTTCATATATATATTTTTATCGCGATAGAAAATATAGTTAATCATAAATTAAATACTTAATCTTGAACAGTGAGGAAGATAAATTTTTTTACCCTTTTATATATTATACTTAATTATATACTTTGAAATTTTAGAAAATATATTTATAAAGATAAAATTAATATTTTATTTATATTCTGTTAAAAAATAAACAGTAAACTAATATTAGGTAACAAATTAGATAAATATATATGAATAATTTAGAATTTTTGAAGGAATAAATATAAAAAATTAAATTTTGTAAAGCTATATTTGTTATTTAATATATTTATATGGAGTTGTATAAAATTAACCTAAAAATATTATACAAATTACAAGAAAAATATTATAAATAAATTTTTATTTTTAAATTCTATTCTTATAATTTCTTACATAAGAACTTTTTTTTTGTCTGCATCACACAAGTAGTGACTAAAATTTTTAAATTTTATGAATTAGTACGTAATTTTTTAAAAATTATTCATTGCTGGACTAGCTAGTGGCATGTTAAAATTAATTTTTTATTTAAAACTTAATTTTATGAGTGTCATGAATTATTTTTTTCCCAATTTTTCAGTTAATTTTACGTAAAAATAAATAATATTCAATAAACAGCTCTCTCATCCCACACATCTACAACAACAAATATTTTTTTTTTTTTTAGAGAAAAGTAGTATACTATCCGCTTCGTTTATTTTTAAAATAAACTTTAGCGGGAAATGTGAAGTAATTAGGCTTCGAACTCGGATCTCAACAATTAAGTCCTTTGCCACTTGCACTAGAAACGGTGAATAATAACAAATATTATTAAAAATATTATTATATTATTTTTAATTAGACTTTGCCATTTCAGGGATAAGTATAAAGTACGGAACTAGTGTAAAAAACGTTTGGGATGATTCCAGAGAGAAGAGATTTTGTGTTTGATATAAAAATAAGGAATAAAAGAAATAAAAATTTTTAATTGAGGTAAATTACATTTTTGCCCTTAAATTTTATTATGTTATTATAAGGTGAGAGATGGTGCCTCGGTAAAAGTGGGAGAGTATTTAATGATAAAGTAAGAGGGTGGTTGAGAAGAGTGAGAACAGTAATTCTCAATTATTTTAGTTGTACTAGAATAAACTATACCGATTAATTTTTGATGCGTTTGAAAAAATAAAAAAAATATCCCTCTTATTTTTAGTTCTATACCGAATCCAAACGGGCCATGTATAATAAGTTTTATCGCAACTTACGATGGAACACTTTTTGTTATGAAAAGTATAAATTCAGGGAAGGATATTGAAATAGGGTGGTCTACCAGTGACCTGGTGAACCCGGTTCAGGGAAAATTTCCATCAGTGTCAATGTGCCGTAAGTCCGTAATCAACTTTTAACACCCCTGGACGTTCTTACGGGGGTGTTTGGTAGCGGAGCTAAATGGGGATATCCGGATATCCTTCTTATGCCCCTAATAAAAAAAAAAATTAGGAGGAATTATAATTTTTTCTTTATCCGAAATAAGGAGAATAAGGGGAGAATTGCAGTTCCCCACCCTCCGGATGGTGGCTTGTTTCCATCTCTTTTTTTTTTTTCCTTTTTTTAATTTAAATTAAAAAAAATTAAATATTATGATATTTAAATTTATAAAATTTAAAATTTAATTTTATAAATTTTATAAATTTTAAAAAGTTTAACTTTACTTTTTAATAAATTTAATTTTTTTAAAAAAAAAATTAAAAAATTATTAATTTTAAAATTTATATTAATTTTTTATGAAAAAATTTAAAATTTATATATTTTTTGAGACAATTAAAATTGAAATTTTTAATATTTATAAATATTTAAATTTGGAGAATTTTTTAATTTTATAGCTTTTAAAATTTTTAACTTCAATTTTTAATAAATTTTATAAAATTTAAAAAATTATTAATTTTAAACTTTTAAAATTTTAAAATATATTTATCTTATTCTCTATTATCATGCAACTATTACTCTCTATTCATCTTATTCTTTATTATCAAACCAAACACAATTTTTTTTATCCCTAAAATTAATTTAATATCCAACAAAACACTTTTTATAATAATTTCAGCTAGTTCACAACTTTATACTTATCGTTGGAACAGCTCGTATCTCACTGCTAAACGCAGCCTTAATGTATGTGGTCCCACAGGTAGGCATGTTATTCGATAGGAATATCCAAAATTTTACTTTATTCAAATCCAAAGAATAAATTATATAATTTCAAGTGCGATTTATATATTTTTAACTGTGATATTTCAATAGCCCTATATTAGATGAAAATGAAGTTGTTATTGGATATATAAACATATGGACTCTAATAATAACAACTAAACTTAAATATTTTGGACTGTGATTTGAGCCCAACGATTTATTATTACTAGTGGACCGGATCGTTACATCGATTTCATTAAATTTGATGTATAATGTTTGCAGTAATTATAAAATAAAGTTTATAAATTTTTAATATTATTTATCTAATGATCAAAATAACTCAAAATCGATTGAAAAAAAAAAAATTCACAAAATTTGATGATATGACAGTAAAATTTTAGATCAAAGATAATAATCGTGTTTTATTTTATATAGTATAAAAAAAAATTATCAAAATTTTACGTGAATTGAATATTTTTATATCGTTAAACTTGTAAACAGCATTATAAAAATTGTTGATTTTGAATCACTTCGATCACTAGACAAATAATATTAAAAAATTATAAAATTTATTTTTTAAATATTTTAAATATTCTAAATTAAATCTAAATTAGCCGATGGTCTATTCGGAAGTACCAATATTAAAAACAATTTAAAAATATGAAGGCCTCTGTATTTCTAAAAGCACACAAGCCTAAGTCTAATTAATTTTGAATATGAGTATAACAAATAAATATTTAACGTATTTAAATTTGGGTATGAATTTTATATGTATCCCACTTAAATCCCAATTGATTTTATATTATAATATATATATATATAATATTTAATATATATTTTAAAATTTTAAATTTAATATAATATATTTTAAAATATGATAAAAAATAAGTTATTTCGAATTCAAATTTTTAGATTCAGATATCAAATTTTTGATCGAATTCAGATTTAAATATAAACTTTGAAAATCTATCGAGTTCGAGTTCGAATTTTGAGTTTGATAGTTAAGTTTGGAATCAGATTTTTTAAAATATGCTTGGAATCTAACTTGTTAACCTCCGGAGTACGAGCATTATTATTTGTACACCGTTAAAAGGGTGTGTATTCTACACTTCTTCTATCTCAAACGGATGGGATGTTTCTTACTTGTCAGAATTAACATTTCATTCATTAAATAAAGAATATATATAAGTATACATCCCTTTAAGGGTGTATATCTTACACCCTACTTTATTCTGAATTGTGGTAAATTTTACTCGTCACTTGATGTGACGAGTGAAATAATACCCACCTCAGAATAAAGTGGGGTGTAGAATGTACACCCCTAAAGGAGTGTACATCTAGCATCACGATGGAGTGGGGCTTTGCTAGGTGTACACCCCAAAAGGGGTGTACATCCTACACCCCACCCTATCCTGGAATGGGTATACCTCCACTCGTCACATCGAGTGACGAGTGAAATTCACCCCATCCCAGAATGAAGTGGGGTGTAAGATGTACACCCCTAAGGCGGTGTACACTTATACATTCCCAAAATTTATCTGGACTTCAGTACTTTTTAATTCGACTATCCAAATTGATTTAAGTGATTTGATAGTTCTTTCATTACAAAATTTAAGTTAGTTGTTTATTTTAATAAAGGGCTAAATTATATTTTATTTTTTTGTAAATATCGATTTTTTTTACCTTAACTCTTATATTTTTAAAAAGGCTAAATTACATAAACCCTCTCATAATATATCGCTTTTCTACTTTATTTTCTTGTCTTTAAAAAACTTATATTTTGTCCCATCGTAATTATAGAATTATACATTTATATTCCCGCCGTCAGCATTCCGTTAGTGAGCCGTCAACTTCTTAGGTAATATACCGAAAATACCCTTCAACCTCTTTTTCTCCCGATCGCTCCAAGGCCGAGCTCCGTCGCTCCGTGAGGGATCCCGCCGCCGCCGTTGTCGGGAGCCCTCGGCGATCGTCGGCGCAGTCGCCGCCCGGGCCCTCCATGGCGACGGCGCTCCAGGTCAGGCGCGGCCCGAGGCTGGTGGGGCGCCACGTGGCGGCGCCCTACTCGCCGCACCACTGCGCGCAGTACGCGCGCGCAGGGAAGCATGCGCGTGCTGGCGCAGGTCAGCGCGCGGGGACCCGCGCCTCCTCTAGCGCGGGTCAGGGAGGGGTTAGGGGGCCGCCACGTGGCGGGCCCCCATAGGCTTCACGCGCCGCGCGGGAACGCGGCTCCCTGGGCACCCCGACCTCTCCGACGGCGGGGGAGACGACGACGACGACGACAGGATGGGGAGGAGGAGGAGAGCTTCTCAGCGGGGACGAGGCGGGGGCGGCGGTGGAGTCGGAGGGGAGCAACGCGAGAGCTCTCCTCTGCCTTCATTGTAAATCACAGGGATAAGGAGGGCATTATCGTCATTTTGTCTATTATGTTAACCCCGTTGTCCCTTAAAAATAATTACATAATTACGAGGGGACAAAATGTAGGATTTTTAAAGACAGGAGTGCAAAGTGAAAAAACAGTATATTATAAGGAGGTTTTCTGTACCTTTCAAAATTCTATATTTTGATTACAACACAACATAAGGTAGCGAAATAACCAAATCATATTTATTTATTTTATAAAAGAAAAATATTTTTTAATATAGTATGTTATTTTTAAAAATATTTTCGGTATAAATTATAAGAAATAGACGAAATAGTGATGAATCCGAAGAAGGGGGATTAACTGTATCAACATAAAATTTTGAGAAGGTATAATATAGATTTTTGAAAGTCAGAAAAAAAAAGTAAAAAAATAAATATTTATATTTTTTTATATATATATTTTAGGCATAATAAATTTATAATTACGTAAATTGTATAAAATATATTAACTAAATCTGTAAAAGTAACGACACAATTAAATTTTAAAATTTAAAATTTATTATTTCGCTCAAATTAGATAATTAAAATATCAGACAATAAAATCAATTGGACAATGCCGTGGTAGGTGAGGTAAGTTTGTACATTTGTACTTTTGATGATGTAGTATTTGGACTAAATTATATTTTTAGCCGGCAAATTATGAGGCTTATAATATTTTTATTTTTAAATTTTAATTTATTATAATTTTGTTAGCTCAAACCTTTTATATTAGTGTAATTAAATTTTACGATTTATATTATTAATGTAAAATTGATGTAGCAATATTGTAATACAATACCACTATAACAAGTAAGATGCATAAAATAAATAATATGCCTTTTGTCCTTTTCCTATAAAACTTTTTATTATTATTTTACTTTTGTATTTTTGTTTTTGTAAGATTGAAATATGTTCAGGGTTGGTGGAATGATTGATAAAACATTATCTTCCAAGATAAAGAAGTCAAACATTTCTGTAATAAGATTTACCATAATAGATGCTCATTTAGTATTTAGTCTCACAATTAAATTTGTTGTTTGCAAATCAGTTTGTGTTTGGCTCTAAATAAATTTAAAATTAATTATTTATTTAATAAATAAGTTGAGTACAAGTTAAGATCAACTCATCCATCCAATGGGTGGGGTGGGGTGAGAGATCACTTCACAATTTATGAAGTGACCCCCCCCCCCCCCCCCCCCCGCCGCCCCCCCACCCTTAGATGAGTGGGTGTAAGATGTACACCCCCAAAGGGAGTGTACATGTAGCATTGCTCTGGCAATGCTATATGTACACCCCGAAAGGGGTGTACATCCTACACCCCACCTATCCAATGGGTGGGGTGCCTTTAGGGTCACTTGATGTGACCCCTTCTGGGGTGTACATATAGTATTTTTCATATATATATATGAGAATTGCTATATGTACATCCCGAAGGGGTGTACATCCTACATCTCCACCCTTTTAAGGATGACGATATTTTTTAGGGGTCACATCAGTTGACCCCTCATCACACCCCCACCCTTAGATGGGTGGGGGTGTGAGATGTACACCCCTTACGGGTGTACACATAGCAGTTTCCATATATATATATATATATATATATATATATATATATATATATATATATATATATATATATATATGGATGGGGGTGTGAGATGTACACCCCTTAGGGGTGTACACATAGCAGTTTCCATATATATATATATATAGAGAGAGAGAGAGAGAGTTTATCCTGACAACTAATTATAGTAGGTGAATAGTATTTACTATTTATTTTATAGTCCTTGTATCATTATTATTCCATCTACTCCCATTCAACCCTACACATCTACTAATGATTAAAAAGTTGATAATAAACACTATTTTCATACTATCAAAAGCATTCCAACAATATATATATATATATATATTGTTGGAATGCTTTTGATAGTATGAAAATAGTGTTTATTATCAACTTTTTAATCATTAGTATATAAATACTATCAGTAACAAACGTGCTTTGTTGCTACTAACTTGTTTTCGATAATGAAATTTTTAAATCGACGATCAACACCATTAAACATGATCTAAATCATTTAAATTATCTAGAAATTAAATTTCATACTTTTTCAATATTATTTTTTTGTCCATCAAGCGGATACAAAAATAAACAACTGAAAATAAATATCATTCAAAAAATGATGATAGCATTTTTGTAATCAAGATCAAGAGTATGTATATTGTTTTAAATAGCGTAAAGAATTTTCTAATTAAAATTTAATTGATTTAGATTTACTTGCATCGTTAAACGAGAAAACATATCATATCGACCATTAAAATTATAAATTTCGTAATTTTTTGATCATCAAGTTAATGATATAAAAAATATTTGAAATTTAGTTTCTAAATACTTTAGAGAGAGAGAGCGCGAGGAGCTGAAATATTATTAATAGTACTAAGTTATTGGTGCTATTAAGTTTTTAACTCTTAGATTAAAAAATAAATGGTTGAGACGATAGTGGGCCTCTTGGGTTTAATAGGTGGTTGGAAAATGCTAATTGTGAAGTGACCCCCCCCCCCCCCCTTAGATGGGTGGGTGTAAGATGTACACCTCCTTTCCCTTTGGGGGTGTACATGTAGTATTGCTATATATATATATATATATATATATATATATATATAAAGAGAGAGAGAGAGAGAGAGAGAGTTTATCCGGACAACTAATTATAGTAAGTGAATAGTATTTACTATTTATTTTATAGCCCTTGTATCATTATTAGTCCATCTACTCCCATTCAACCCTACACATCTGCTAATGATTTAAAAGTTGATAATAAACACTATTTTTATACTATCAAAAGCATTCCAACAATATATATATAAATACTATCAGTAACAAACGTGCTTTGTTGCTACTAACTTGTTTTCGATGATGGAATTTTTAAATCGACGATCAACACCATTAAACATGATCTAAATCATTTAAATTATCTAGAAATTAAATTTCATACTTTTTCAATATTATTTTTTTGTCCATCAAGCGGATACAAAAATAAACAGCTGAAAATAAATATCATTCAAAAAATGATGATAGCATTTTTGTAATCAAGATCAAGAGTATGTATATTGTTTTAAATAGCGTAAAGAATTTTCTAATTAAAATTTAATTGATTTAGATTTACTTGCATCGTTAAACGAGAAAACATATCATATCGACCATTAAAATTATAAATTTCGTAATTTTTTGATCATCAAGTTAATAATATAAAAAATATTTGAAATTTAGTTTCTAAATACTTTAGAGAGAGAGAGGAGTTGAAATATTATTAATAGTACTAAGTTATTGGTGCTATTAAGTTTTTAACTCTTAGATTAAAAAATAAGTGGTTGAAACGATAGTAGGTCTCTTGGGTTTAATAGGTGGTTGGAAAATAGTAAAATCTAACGGATGAAAATGATCAAAAGGGATCGTAGAAAACTTGATAGTACCAATAATTTAGTATTATTAATAATATAATAGTCGGACTATATATATATAATTTGAATTTTATGTCAACTTCAATGTAAAAGGCCTATAGTTTGTAAGTTTTAATTATATATTAATTTTTTTTTTCTTTCAATTTTTCGGCCAATAATAGAACACAACATGACTTTCTTTTCATAAGCCACATGTTCAACTCTAACCTAAATAAGCCGAATGCAAGCTGAATTTTTCAGCTCGATATTTTATTGGCTCATGTTCATCTCGTTTATTAAATGAGCTGAACACAAGTTGGTCTCAATTGGCTCGTGTTCAGCTCGTTAAAATACTACATAGTGTTAAAGCCTATTTTAAAAAATTGTGCAAAAATAATATATTTTTTTATTTTTTGATGGGATAGTAAAATTATATTATGATCAAATTATTACGATCTATATAAATAAAAAAATTTATTTTTCATCGTACTTTTGGCTGTGTCTGATTATTTTTTGTTTTGCAATCTAAAACAGAGTTGTAGATGATTTTGATTTGGTTTGAGTTAGGATTGACGTTAAATCCAACCTCGCCTAACTTCATTGTTCGAACCTAGCTAGCCTGACCCAACACAAAGGGCATGTTTGTTTCACCGAAGGTGAATTTTAGAATGAACGAAGTTTAAGTGAAAATTATTTTTCTAATGTTGTTTGTTTTTATAGTTATTAAAATGAAGTTTCTTTATTTCTATTATTTATTTGGCAATAAGTAAAGTGATAAACTCAGAAAAAAAACTATTTATACAAAAGAAATATATATTTTATACTCCATTCATTTTAGGATGAGGTGATATCCATTAATCACAACAATATGATTAGTGAATGAGTCAATTTCTTACGATTTTTTGTAAATATATAAAATACAGATATATTTTTACAAAATTTAATTTTTATATTTATTTTTAAATTATTTTTAATAGAATATAAGTAGAATGTCAATTTTGTCTCTTTAAATATATCTTTTAAAAATCTCAACTATTATAATAGTACAAAAATATTTAAAAGTATAAAATGATAAATTTAATAATATTTTACTAAGATAATAAAGAGATATACAAATAATTTATAGTTTTTTAAAAAATAAATATAAAATAAAATAAATTTAATAAAAATAAATTTATTATTGAATATATATATATATATATATATATATATATATATATATATATATATATATATATATATATATATATATATATATACGGAGCTATATAAAATTAACCCAAAATTTTAACAGGAAAGCGAAGAAGATAAGGAGATAGAGCGCAAAAAAAATCTCCCGTACACTCCTTTCTCTCTTTCGCTTCTTCTTCTTCTTAAACCCTCCCGCTCCCTCCTCTCTCTCTCTTTCTCTCCTTACCCCAAAAATGGCGGCCATGGCAGCGCTCCTCTCCTCCCCTTCCTTCTCCTTCTCCCACCACCACCACTCTCGGCGATCGCCGACCCTCACCTGCGCCGCGAAGCCTCCGCGCCCCGGGAGACCCGCTCCTTGCAAATCCCCTCCTCCCCGCGAGAACGCCGACGAGGTAACCCTAGAACGGAAATCCTCGCCTCCCTTTTACTGTGCATTCCATTGATTTGTCTCATTCGTGTGTTTGAGTGCTAAATTACGAATTTTTTCGTTCAAATTTTGATGGTTTGGATGAGTTTGAATGGGTTCAGGTCGAAGCAGTATCGCAAAAGAGGGTTCCGGGGAGGGGGAAGGATGAGAAGGCGTATTTTCCGCCGGATGGCGCAAGGGGATTGTCAGGGCGGTCGCAGTCGGTGGCGTTCAAGTCCGCAGGAGCGCAGAGGAAGGACAGGGGATTGGTGTATGATCTTAAGGAGAATCAGGCATGGCCTTTTTTAGCTAAATTTGGGTTTGCTTCCCCTTATTGCTATTGTTGAATATTTAGATGAGTGAGTACTTGGGAACTGTTTCCTTTATCAGGTCAATGACACAGGGAGTCTTCAAGATGCAACATTTCTTAATGCTGTTGTGAAGGTATGCGTTTTATTGTACTGTAACATTTAGTTTGAACAATCAATTGATTCAATTTGGGAAAAAGCAATATACTTCAATTAGTAGCTTGCTCTAAGAATAGTTAAGACTGAATTTATGTATTGTTAAGATGGCAGTGCAGTGTGAAGCTTTCTACAAATTGATCAGTGTTAAAATGATTTTCATCATTTAAAGGGAACTGAAATCTGAGTAATGTTGGTGTTCTCCTTTTGCTATTATTTGTTTCTGTATTATTTTATATCATCATACATGTAGTTTTAGAATCAATTTGGTGCATACTAGCATTTTTAGGAGATTTAAACTTGCCTAATAATTAGTGTTTTGAGTTTTTTTTTCCTTTTTATCTCTGCTCTCAGGTTTACTGCACACATACTGCACCTGATTACTCACTTCCTTGGCAGAAACAAAGGCAATATACAAGTACAGGCAGGTATATTTTCAACTGCGTTTGTCGTAGCCTGGTTGCTTTCTTTTTGTGATATAATGGTGCTTCACTCTCTGTTCAATATGCAATCCTTTTCTATTGCTTGATCTACTATGTTAGTAGACAAATCCGTCACAATACTTGTTTCTTATAAGAATACTTGTTGCAACCAAGGAGTGCGGTGCCAACCATGTAGGTGAACACAGAACAACATCTATTGTTGTCTTGGGGCTTCCTTGCATGGTACTGGGAAGTGTTGGGTTGGGCCTATGCTGTTGCATTGTGCCGAATTTGTGCTGATGGGTACGAAGGAGTGCTATGCCTACCATGTTTGTGCTGTTGGTTGGTTGTTTGAAAGTTTCTGATCTCGCATATACTCATACATTTTCATCTTATTTTAATGTGTATAGCTTATCTTTTTTAAGAATGAGGGGAACATAGCTGATGCTTTCCTGATTTGTAGTGCTTTCATGATTGGTGATGGGAAGCTCTTAACAAATGCACATTGTGTTGAACATGATACCCAGGTATAAATCAGTAAATGGTATAGTTTCACAATTAAGTTTATTGTCGCATGTATGTGCTTTCATATTGTTGATAGCCTTTGTCTCAATCCTCATATTTGAAAGATATTTGGAGGAAAGGATCTTAATTACAAGTAATCTCGATTTACACGTGAGATCTAGAAGTTCCCCACTCTTTTTCATAGTCCTCATATAGTTGTTTTAATATGTTAATATGTTACTTCCTAGAAATACATTATGGGAAGTTAAAGCTATTCTTCTGAGCAGGTCAAAGTGAAGAGAAGAGGTGACGACACCAAGTATGCGGCTAAGGTACTTAATTTAGGTTAGCTAAAATTGTGCTCTTTTTAAAATTCGAAGTTTCATACCAGATTAGTGCATGCTAATTTAATATGTAAGTTGATATTTATTTCGAGTATGCGGTGTTAAATTATCTTTGCATGAATCATTTGTAAATAATATGCTCCATGTTTGTACCTAGTAAGCTTCCGTTATTTCCTAAATGTTGGTTGCTTGCGAATTTAATAATTTATTATCTTTTGATATTTCTTTGGCATTTCCTCCCCCGACTCTTTGGGTTCCTGTATGTCATGGAATTTTTGTATCCAGTTTAGACAACTTCTGTTAGTGATGCATTATTCATGTTTCTTTCCATGTTTTCGCATTGTTTTTTTTGTTAGAAAAAGTGAAAGATCCGGGACTTTTTCATGGCGATTCATAGCTCAATAGATTTTTGAGTATGTGGAATGTATTAGTTCATTATTATATTTTGGTGTTTAGGTTACAAAGCTTAAGAACACATTTATTTGGCTAGGTTAGAAGCATGGTGCATCTTTAAAGGTCTCGAGACATAATAACTGAAGTTTGGCCACTTGGAACAATTTTCTGTGTCTTATTATAACAACCCATCTCTCTGACTCTCCTTTCTTCAGTGTAGGATGCGGAGCTCAAGTCCTTGATTTTCAAAGGGTTCAGAGTCTCTTTTGTTTAGAAATCTATTAACTTCAAACCTCCAAGTAGTTTCTGGTTCTAGGGGAAAACTTAACTTGTCAAATGAATTCTTATCACCAATAAAGATGAGTAATTGAGCCCGAGTCACCAATGAGTAATAGAGGGAGGCGAAAACTGAAAAGGGTCTTTTGCCATTGTGGTTTTTTGTAGATCATCTCTTTTTTACTGAAATCTAATTTAGATAGATGTCGGTGATGTGAGAGAGGCAAACCACTTATAATTTGCTTCATTTTAGGTTTTGGCACACTATCCAACTCCCAGACTCTATAATTATTTGCATCTATCTTATTTTTTTCATTATGAAAGATCTTGGATAAAACTTACCAACCATAGTAAAGTTGATATTTTACTTGATTGTTTGGTCAAATGTTTTGTAACTTTTTTTTTTGCAATATTGCTTTTTCACTATTGTTCCTTTTTTGGTGTCCTTGGACAAAAGAATTAACTTCCAGCTGCTGATCCACATAGGTATTCTATTTCGCTTCATTTTGGTTCATTAATTTTTTATTTATGATACTGATTAGATGTGCTAGACGCCTTGTACTTGCATCTCAGTGTCGGGTTTGATGTTAAAGCTATTATGTTCTATCCAGATAGAGGTTTTTTTGACTATTCTTGAAACTTCTTCACAGATTTCTTTGCTTAGTGGACATCTTATAATCTTCATTTGGTTCTTATGTTATCGTATTTATGACTGCTTATTGCCCTTTAAGCTTAATGATGATGAAGGGTATAATTAATACTCTGGAACTTGGATGTTGAATTTTGCCACTGACCTAATTCGCAGGTTTTAGCGAGAGGTATAGAATGCGATATTGCATTACTCTCAGTGGAAAATGAAGAGTTCTGGAGAGGTGCTGAACCACTACGCTTTGGCCGGTTGCCATGCCTTCAGGTTATTTTTTTAGCTCGATGCATCCAGTTGATATTTTTGTTTAAATCATAAACATATCAAACACCTGATATTGTGCGACGTTCTTGTTCGTGTATACAAAATTAAACATGGATATGAGTCATATGACCCTGCATGGCATAATTAGCAGAACTCTATGTGTTACCGAATGCACAAATATATGCAGGAGAATGTTCACTTAGTTATATGTTGTTAGAAAACTATTTTACAAGATTTTTGGACTAAGGATTGCCCGTGCTGGTCATGCTGCCCTGTTCTGGCTGTGCCGTACCGTGCTGGGGCGGTACCAGTATGCAGAACACAGCTGCGTGCCAACATTGGCACACACTGCCAATAGTGTGCTGCTGTGTGTCACTGGTACACTTTGTCGGCACGCCATTGGCATGGTGTGTGCCGGAATGCCACACCTGACACCACCAATGGCACACTGGCATGCCCTATGCCAGCGGCATGGCAATCCTTGGTTTGGTTTGCAGTGCTTTCTTTATGGTTTTATTTCCATGTGAAGTTGCATCATTAGTACATATGCATTCTTTTCAGCACCATAAGGCAATTCATATTAGCTGTTAATTTGTTTTGAGGCCTTTTCAGCTATGCTCAAGATTATTGCTTGTGATTTTTAGGATGCAGTGACAGTTGTAGGATATCCATTCGGTGGAGATACTATATCAGTAACAAAGGGCGTTGTTTCACGTATTGAGGTTCGATATTATTCAAATTCTATCACTCCTAGCCTTCCCTTTATCTATCTACTAATAGAAGACCCGCGCGATGCTGCGGATATGAAAATATTTTAATTATAAATTTTATTTTATATATTTATATTTTTTATATAATTTTATTAGTCTAATTATTAATCAAATAAAGTTATATAAAAATAATTTTATAATTAAATCTATTTAAATAAAAATAATTAAAATTGGTATATGTGCAACATAAATTTCGATAAAAGCTTATTAGTAATTAAATTATTTTATAAAAACTTATGTGAAAAAGATTTGAGAGAAATCTATTAAAATAATTTAAATAAATCAATAAATAAAAGGAAAAAGTGAAAAATATTTCAGAGAAATCTGTTAAAAAAATTTAAGTAAATCAATAAATAAAAAAAATAAAATAGTAGAAAAAGATTATTTAGTAAACTTATATATATATATATATATATATATATATATATATATACATAAGTGGAGGGTTGGGGGACACATGTCAATGTGAGGTTCCCCCAACCCTCCTTTAATGTAATAGAAAGATTTGTTGATTTCATCTCCATGATCAAGATCAGTATATCACTGACTTTTAATAGCAACAATTACATTAGTGAGATTATTGTTCTATATGTGGACTTGATTAATTTGCTACACTACCTGACACTGCCATTCACCTCCTGACTAGGTCAGGTTACTTCATATGCTCATGGAGCATCAGATCTGCTTGGAATTCAAATTGATGCAGCTATAAATCCAGGTTTGTGGACTTCAAATCTACTCCTGTACCAGTAATAACTTGTTACTTTTTCCTTCAATTTCTTGTCAGATTTGTTGAGCATATTAGCTCACCTCCACTCAACTTTCTCTTTATTCTACTCTAGTACTACTTTGGAAGCTACAGTGTGCTTCTTGTTTTGCAGGGAATAGCGGTGGGCCTGCTTTTAATGACCAAGGGGAATGCATTGGAGTAGCATTTCAGGTAGTTTGTTCAATTATATTCTATTAACTATTTTAGTTGTAAAATTCTTTATGTTCCTAAATATGCCAACTGTTGTTAGTTTGATTCATATTATCTTTTTGATATTATTTTTTTGTTTTTCTTACCAAGTACCTCATTTAGGTTTTCAGGTCTGAAGAAGCTGAAAATATCGGATATGTGATTCCCACTACCGTTGTTTCTCATTTTCTGAATGACTATGATAGGAACGGGAAGTACACTGGTTAGTAAATTGATCATATTTTGTTTATAGGGGGATTTTAGTTTGTTTTAAGATCTAAGCTGTTAACTATTCTTTCAAAGCATATATAGCTGGGTATATATATATATATATATATATATATATATATATATATATATATATATATAGGCTTCAACACTATCGATAGTACCGGAGTTCCGGTACTATAGTCTCATTTTCGATCTTAGGGTATTCAAATCAACGATCCACACCGTTAAATATGATATAGTGTTTATGAAGTTCTTAGGAATAAAATTTTAATTTTTTTTGACATTGTTTACTTAGTAAATAAATCATGTCAAAATGAATGATGAAAATTGAATAATCTTTAAAATTTGAGGATAGGACTTTTGAATTCAAAATCAAAGATGCTGATCTTGATTTAAATAGTTTAAAGTATTTTCTATCAAAATTTGAATAAATTTAGATTCCTCTACACCGTTAAACTACAAACTCGCTATAGTAGCCATTGAAAATTAACAAATTTGAAATAGTTTGATCATGAAGTAAACTATGTTGAAAAAATATAAATTTTTTTTTCTGAAAACTTTGAATTTCTTAGATAATTTTTAACGGAATGGATCGTTGATTTGAACACCCTAAGATCGAAAACGAGACTATAGTACCGGAGCTCCAGTACTATCGATAGTATAGAAGTCTAGCTCTTTCTCTCTCTATGTATATACATATATAGTCTGGCTACTATGCTATCGATAGCACCAGACATTCGGTGCTACCAAGTTTTCTGCCGTTTAATCTACCCCTTTGATCATGTCCACCCTGTAGATCATACTAGTCCACCAACCATCCACTAAATTCTAGGGGACCACTATCATCCTAATCGCACATTCCTTCATCCATAGGCCAGAAACCTAATAGCACCAATGATTTAGGTGCTATTAATAGCATAGTAGCCTAGTTCTATATACATATAGAACTAGGATAGTGGTCCCATAGAATTTAGTGGATGGTTGGTGGAATAGTATATCTAAAGGATGAAAATTGTCTAAGGGGTAGATCTAACGACAGGAAACTTGATAGCACCAAGTGCTTGGTGCTATTAATAGCATAGTAGCCGGACTCTATATATATATAAGAGCTTATTCCTACTTCATATTTAAATGCTTATGAGTTAAAACCTGAACAATTGGCGGCTGATTCATACGCCAATTTTTTTGATGAGCTAATTTCCCTTTCATTGAAATACATATTATAACATTTTGAAAACATCAGGATTTCCTTCCCTTGGGGTCTTACTCCAAAAGTTGGAGAATCCAGCATTGCGTACATGCTTGAAGGTGCCATCAAATGAGGTAGGAGTTCCGCTTCTCATTTTATTTTTGTCCGTAATATTGGTGTCTTATCTGAATGAATGATATATAAGAGTTGCCATCACTCTGGCTTTAGTATTATTTGCTTTTAAAGGTATGTGTTCTGCTGCTCGTGTTTTTTGTCTTCTTTTTTTCGTTCTAATTTCATTCCTACTTGCTTTTGAAGGGTGTGCTTGTTCGTAGAGTTGAACCTACTTCTCCTGCTAACAATGTTTTAAAGAAGGTAAACTGAGACATATGGATCTGAAATCGTTGTTAAATATGTATCTAGTACTTATACTGAATTTTGTAAATACTTTTGCTGAAGGATTTGGTCATAGCTTGACAACTGCCTAAGCTTGGGTTGCCTTTTGGCTTACTACTTGCATGCTATTACTTTTTATACTCTTTGTAGTTCAGAAATATCGTTGAACTTGAGCATAGAAATTCTCGCTAGATCCAATACAAAATTTATTTGAAGGGAAATCATAACAAAAATGAAAAATCTGATAGGGGAGGTTTCGAGGGGTTAGAGGAATCTTCTTTTATCAGAGCTGGTTATTATTAAATGCCATGTGTGCAGGCTTGAGTATTGTGATTGGATATTTCTTCTGAAGGAAGGAACTGCCACCCAACATTCTACATTATTGTTTCAAATGAATTGTTTAAAACTGGATATGAAGTACCAATTTACTATTTAAGTAACTTTTGTATGTTTCATTTCTTTCCAGGGAGATGTGATTGTGAGCTTTGATGGTGTTCATGTAGGGAGCGAAGGAACTGTCCCATTCCGCTCTACAGAGCGTATTGCTTTCCGCTATCTTATAAGTCAAAAGTAAAGACCTCTGTGAACTTCTCTTTCTTTTCTATTGTCCCGAACACTACGGCCCCGTTTGGTAACGGGGATAAGGGGGGAATAACCCCCTTATCCCCGTTTCCATACCCAAACGGGGATAGGTATAGTTGGAATCCGGATTCCAATTAATCTGGAATAGGGGGTATGGGGGTGGGAATTGAAATTCCCACCCCCAGCTGGAATTGGGGTTCTGGCACGGGAATCGAGGATTTCTCTCTCTCTCTGCACCTCCTCTCTCTCTCTCTCCACGGTAGTTTTTTTTTTTATTTTTTCTTTTTTTTTTTTTTCCTTTCTTTTCCATACACTAATAAAAATTAGTTTTTTAATTTTTTAAAATTAAAATTTTTAAATTTTAAAAGATATTTAAATTTCTAAATTTTAAAATTTAAAATTTTTTATTTAATAAATATTATTTTTTTTAACTTATTTTTTAATAAATCTAAAAATTTTATTTTATTTTATTTTTGAAAAAAAAAATTATTAATTTTAAATTTATAAAATTTATACAATTATTTTATAAATTTTTAAAAATTTATATAAATTTAAAAATTAAAATTTTTACTCCCACTTAAAATTTAAAAATTAATTTTTATTTACTCTCATTTAAAATTTTTACTCTCACTTAAACTTTAATTTTTATTATGTATTTTTTAAAATTTATATAAATTTAAAAATTAAAATTTTTAAAAATTTAAAAATTAATTTTTATTTACTCTCATTTAAAATTTTACTCCCACTTAAACTTTAATTTTTATTATGTATTTTTTAAAATTTATATAAATTTAAAAATTAAAATTTTTACTACCACTTAAAATTTATCACTTATCAATTCTTCTTATTCCTCTATACTCAACCAAACACAATTTTTTCCTATTCATCTTATTCTCCTTATTCCTATATAATTTACCAAACACAATTTCCTTTAATCCCGGTATAACTCATAAAACCAACCAAACGCAAATTTACACCAATTCCTGCTAATACCAGAATCTATACCTATCCCCGGTATAACAAAATTTTCCTATTCCCGTTACCAAACGCAGCCTACAAGTCCAAGAACTTACCAACGTCTTAACTATTTTCGCGTGTTCTCATTAATTTGTGAATACAAGTTAAATCTCTTTTATCTTCCTCAATTTCCACTAAAGAACTGTATTGGAATATTTTTTTTTGGACAATTAATTCATAGCATTCTTTATAAGTCCTTATACTCTTGTCTGATAGAGTCTCCTTAGTTTTGATATCTTTTCTACGAGAGCCAAAAATTAATAACACGTTTTGTCGGTTCCTTATGCATAAAGTTGCAAGAGCTCTTTAAGCATGCTGATTTTTCGGATCACCAGATTTGCAGGTGATGTTGCGGAGCTTGGCATCATTCGAGCAGGGTCCTATATGAAAGTTCAAACTGTTTTGCAGCCACGCGTTCATCTGGTAAAAACCAGTCTCACTTTTTACCATGGTAAATTTTCCTCTATCGAACTCCCAAAATAATAATGGATGAAAGTCTTCTGTTTCTTTCCCTAATTAAGGTGCCATATCACAATGAAGGGGGACAACCTTCATATCTGATAATTGCTGGCCTTGTTTTCACTCCATTGTCGGAACCCTTGATAGAGTAAGTAGATTTTCACCAGTGTTCGTTTGTTCTTAGTTTTAATACTCTCGACAAAGCCTAATCTCTCCACCTCGACTTTTTTGCTTCATATTTTTTTGCTTCATATTACAGTGAGGAATGTGAAGATTCAATAGGGGTAAGTTGATAATCCAAAGTTCTATATTTGATTCTTCTCATGCTTCATCCATTCCATGCCAAGAATTTTTAGGTTGCTGAGTTTATAAAGCTGTCTTCTATTTACAGCTAAAGTTACTAGCCAAGGCACGATATTCATTGGCAAGGTTCAAAGGAGAAGAAATCATAATTCTGTCACAGGTTAGTCGTGTTCTTCTTAGTCAAGTCCTTTACTATTCAATTCGGTACGTTGCCATAGAAAAAATTACAGAATCCTGAAGAATCGCCGAATAATTACTATATATTAATTAAGCAAGAAAAGTGTTCTTCCCCAAAGACAACCCGGTTATTTGAAATCCTTTCAGACATTTGTCCTTAAATATCCATATATTTGTTGATATTAATATATCATCGTAAACCGTTGAATTTGTTGACATTGTGATTTATGGTGTGCACCAATCGCAGTACTCAGATACTCCAAATCACCTGTTTTTCTTTTTTTCTGCTACTTTTTCTCTCCTTTTTTATTCTAGGTTTTAGCAAACGAAGTAAACATTGGATATGAGGACATGGGCAATCAGCAAGTAAACCCTTTCCTGCTCTTCTTATTTAATTTGCCTTGATGTTGTTGAATTACAACGAGTTTGATGAATGAATTACCCAATGGTGATAGGTTATTAAATTCAATGGGACTGTAATAAAAAACATTCGCCATCTTGCTCATCTCGTCGACAGTAAGTAGACCTCAGTGCTATTTGCCACTTCCTTTCCTTTGCGATTGCCAAATCATTACTTTTATTCTCCTAACTTAACACTAATCTGCAGCTTGCAAAGACAAGTATTTGATATTTGAATTCGAAGACAATTTTCTCGCTGTTTTGGAACGAGAGGCGGCTGCCGCTGCTTCATCATGTATTCTGAAGGATTACGGAATTCCATCCGAGAGATCATCCGAGTTGTTAGAGCCATATGTGGATTTAAGCGATGATAACTGTTTGTCAACTGAGGAAATCGGCGAAAGCCCCGTTTCAAACTTCGAAATCGGATTTGATGGTCTTCTGTGGGCATGAACTCAGTAATCTGACCAGTAAGTCATTGATGAAAGCCACCAAATTCTGCTTCAGAACAGAAAGAAGTATGGAGCTGGAAAATCAGCGAAAACGGCTTTTTTAATCCATCGCGCAACTTTTCAAGATGTGTGCATGGTTTGTAGAATCCTTCATTCTTTGCAGGTAAAATTTTGACTTCACAACCTCGCGAAGATGTTGTAACTTAAATAGCCAAAAATCGGCGTTCTTTACGTAATTCTTTTTCCGTCGTTAATCGAGGTGGGAATTTAATCCGATTTTGTCAATTTGTTATCTCGATGACGACGGGTAACTTTATGTAAATTTTAGGAAACATGCAATAAATCGCGAAGAACATTCGATTCATTGGTGTTTATAGCGAAATTTGGCTGCTGCTAATTATTTCATTGTGTGTGTTTCCACGGATTTGTACTTGGTAATTTTGATTGGTTAAGGTCTTGTAGTTATTAATGACATTAAATATTTGATTTTTTTTTTCTTTGAAAAAGAAGAATAATTTATCTGCAGTTTTTTAGTGTTAATAAAATCAAGTAGTGATTTCAGCATAAAATATCAAATATCTGGAGCTTCAGCTGTGGCAGAACTTTTGCTGAAACATTTTTTGTCTCATTTCTGTCCAAAGTATAATTGTTATGCTTTTCAAACGAACAATTTGATTTGTAATTTAAATATCCTTCAACAAAATTAAAATTAAGAACTTTTTATGATTATTTACGTAAATATATTAATTTTTTACGTTCTCATTATAAAAAAAAATTGTTATATTATATTAGGTCTTCAAATTTTAACTTTTTATAATTTTTTGATTAGATCTAATTTAAAAAATAATATATAAATTATAATATAAATTAAATTAAATTAAATTACGTGACTTAATTATAATAATTATGAAATTAGATTATTAGGGAATTTAATTTAATTGCAATAATTATGAAAGTTTGCGCAAGGAATAATTAGAAATTAAAGTTTAAATATTTCGAGGATCAAAAGGGAGAGGGAGAGGGAGGGAGAGAGAGAGAGAGAGAGAGAGAGAGAGAGAGAGAGAAGTGAGAGAGAAGTGATCGAGAGGGAGAGGGAGAGAGAGAGAGAGAGAGAGAGAAGTGATCGAGAGGGAGAGGGAGAGGGAGAGGGATGGGGACGACGATGGTGGGATCGCTGCGGAGGGTGCTGAGCGCGGCGGCGGTGCAAGGGGTGGCGGAGGCGAGGGCGGCGATATTCGGGCATGTGCTGAACCCTTTGGGGAAGCGGTCGCCGCACAAGATCCTGCGCAAGAAGCTCATCGGATGGAAGGTCGCGCAGTGGTACCCCTACGACATCAAGAACGACGACCCCCGCGTCCTCGCCCGCGAGGAGAAAGAGTAAGAAGCAACCACCCCTTCTTTCTCTGTCAGAAATTATTCACTGACAACTGTAAAGGAGACAAGATTCATCAATTATCATGTTTTGCTAATGCTCGCCAACTGTTTGTTCATATGCCTGTGTGTAGGAGATTAGATTCATCAATTGTTGTAGCATCATTTACTTATGCTCGCCACCTGTTTGTTCAAATGCCTGTGTGAAGGAGATTAGATTCATCAATTGCAGCATCATTTACTTATTATGCTCACCAGCTGTTTGTTCATATGCCTGTGTGAAGGAGATTAGATTCATCAATTGCAGCAGCATTTACTTATTATGCTCACCAACTGTTTGTTCGTATGCCTGTGTAAAGGAGATTAGATTCATCAATTGCAGCATCATTTACTTTTTATGCTCACCAGCTGTTTTTTCATATGCCTGTGTGAAGGAGATTAGATTCATCAATTGCAGCAGCATTTACTTATTATGCTCACCAACTGTTTGTTCGTATGCCTGTGTAAAGGAGATTAGATTCATCACTTGCAGCATCATTTACTTATTATGCTCACCAACTGTTTGTTCATATGCCTGTGTGAAGGAGATAAGATTCTATATTCAATTTGAATATTTGATAATATTTGATGAGATTTTTTGTTGATTTTGTTGAAGGCAAATGGTAGTTTTGTACGCAAGTGTAGAAACTTCTCTCGTGCACTCTATGAACAAAGATCAGTACAATTTCTTCTTGTTTTTTGAAAAGTTATGCGATCACCTTATATTGATTCTTTTATGCCGTTAATGCATAAAAACGAACTGGTGAGGCCACGGTCCAATTCATTCATTAGATAAGATCGAAGCTACTAACGAGCAGATGAATAATGCAATTTAAGGAAGTGTAAATCTATGGTGCTTGTATTGAAATAATACTATTAGTACTTAACACTAGCACAATTTCTGCCAGTGTGTGCTCAGTATCTGCACTGCTATATATGTATTAAATTTAATATGATTATCTGCATTTTTAATGCGCTTATGAATCTTGCTTGGTGTTATATCATTTGGAGGATTGAATTACCAAAGTGCACTTAGAACAAAGCGTTTCTTTCCTTTCACAGACGTTTGGCCAAATTGGAAATGTTGAAGCGTCGCGGGAAGGGTCCGCCAAAGAAGGGCCAGGGAAGGCGCGCCGTCAAACGTAATAAGTAATTGCAACATCCCTCCTTGTTTCTTCTCACTTTTCAGCCCCAATAATGAAGTCTTTTTTCTATTTTTCCAACCAAACTGTGAGTGTCTGTTTTATTAGGTTTCAGAAATGTTTATTTCATGTAGAATTGCTTGTAGGAAATTATCATCTTTGTTACTGGACAATATTTTGGGTTAAACCATTATATGCTGCACCCCCGATTCGTTGCAAGTTGATGTTGACCCTGCTATGGTGATTTAATTTATAGCTTATTTCAAGCCGATTTGGCGCATTTGAAACCAAAATAAGCCGTTTTTGTTAATCTGCAAATTTTCTGTCTGGTTTATGGTTGAGGTAACAGTTACAATAGTTTGATCTTGTCGCGTTAACTGGGACTCGGCATATGGAACAACTGCTGTTTAGTTGCTCTAATTTTTTTTTTCTTTCGTAAGATCCATCAAATAGCTTCCTACCGCAGCACGAGCAGAAGCCTCGTATTGAAGATTCCACTCTTACAGCCTAACCCTTTTTTGTTTCTCGACTTTAGGGCCTGTTTAGTATTGTGGTCTAGCATTAACGCTATTAGATAAGATAGAGTTGGGACAAATGCATATAGAAATATACTTGGATCACAAAAAATATATCATAACTGATTCATTGTAATATGCGGAACGCAATATTACTTTGATATTAATGTAATCTCCCCGCAATTTTAAACGGAGCCTTAGTAGAAGCTTCGTTTTCCGTTTCCCCAATTGCTGATTTGGTGCTTTTCATAGTAGAAAAGCTGTCGTAAATGTGAAGCTTGGTTTTCTCAACTGCCAAATGCTGATAACGGTGTGTTTTCAGAACAGAAAAGTTGTCGTCCCTGCTGCAGAGCAGGGAAGAATATTTCATTCCTTGTACTCAGCAACCGAACAAATATATGCAGTTATAAGAAATGGAGAACATTTATGATAAGAGTGATCAGTAGATTGATTTGAAATCGATTTGAAATCTCACCTTTGCTTTAAATTTAAAAACTCCTTTCTTCTGCATCAGAAACCTGAGCACGAACACTTTGATTTCTCTCTTACAAATTACAATATAACCATCCAGGAAAAAGTGAAAAATGTTACAATCGAACTGCTCAAACAAAAATTGCAAAAAGTGATGTATGCAACTTCAAAGGATCTACGAGTGAGGCATTCAATCAAAACCCTTATTCTGCTCCGAAAGAGGGTTTCCTTCCAAGGGGAGGGGGAAAAAATAACGTAAAATTCCCGATTACTTCTCAGATTCAGTTGGACTTTCGTGATGATCGGCATCGTAATCCTTTCCTCTTCGCATTGATTCCCATAGCTGGGACTCAATCCCCAGTTTCTTCAGCTCGAAAAGGCCGCGCTCAACTGTTATGTATTAATACAAACAGTTCAGTAATAAACACTTGATGTGTGTGCCCCATAGTAGTTAGTTTGACAAAGTTTATTAAATTAAAGTTAGAATCACCTGCTAAGACATCATGTGAGGTAGGAGAGTGATTGCTCTGCTCAATCCAAAATTGTAGCCGTTCGTCGGCAATATCTTCTTCTAAGCCATGATTTTTAGCTCTCCTCCAAAAATATGTTAGCCAAGCCTGGTCGCAGCTTTACCAAGTTACATGCTACAGTTTTGTCCGCATTATTGAGAAGAAATTGGGAACGGAACACCAACTTTATCATTTCTATAACCAGAGACACGTATTCGACACGACTTACGAGTTATATGTCGTGAAATGACCCTATCGAGTATTGGTAATACGAGTAGAGCTTATATACTTTTAAAAGCACAAGCTCAACTATGCTTGTGAATTTTTTACTATTGGATTTGTAATGAGATTTGTGCTATTATAAAGTCAACTAAAGAGAGAGAAAGGAAAAATGCAATAGCACGAATCTCAATACAAATTCAATGGTAAAAAATTTACAAACATAGCTGAGCTTATGCTTTTAAAAGCATATAAGCTCTACTCTTAGTAATATACTCAAATGTCCGAACATTGGAATTAAGGTGGAAGTACTGAGGGATCAGCTCTTCTAATGTTGAATTTGGAATAGTAAAACATCATCATAGTGGAAACACCAGCGAGTCAAAAAGGAACTGCGGAACCTAAGACTATATTAAGTATGAGCATGCAAAACACAATACCTGTTTGAATTGCACATCTTCGGATTCTTCCTCACTTAACTCTGAGAAAGGTCAAAACATAAAAATTAAGTTAGTAACTTAGTTATTCCACACAAAATATGATCACCATGAAGAAACGGGTATTCGACTTCGGATTGGCCTCTTCTTACTAGCAAATCTAAAATAAAATGGAAAATGTCAAAGAAAAGAACTAACCAAATGCTTCAACAGGATTGTGAGCTTCAGCTGAAACCAATGGACCTATGATAAGCAGCTCCATATTGGTGAAAATTTATCTCCAGGAAAGCACCAACAACAATAAGGAAGAGGAAACGAGGTTGCGTGAAAATAAGAGATAATTATGTCTCCGGAAAATAAGAGATATTAAGTTTCCGAAATTATGTTAAGCATAAAATTTCCCAACACAAATGAATGCAAGATCAAATATGACGGCAATGGACATAGTATAAAAGAAATTTGTTTTAATCGAAATTATCGCGTCGATATGAAGTTAAATATACAAATGTCTTCTATTTTATGTCTGCTTCTGAATTCATCATGTGTACTAGGCTAATCCTTTGGTATAACTATCTGTTTCTTAAAGCGAAATCCACAGATTACCGATTCACCAAGGATTTAAGTGCCGTGGCACGGGATCGTGCCGAAAACTTGCCGGCACGGTACGGCACGGTACGGCACGGTGCGTGCCGAGCCGTGCCGGTCACAAAAAATACATGCGTGCCGACACATAATGGCATGAAATATTTAATTTCTTTAGTAACAAAATTTTTTAATTGCTTATTATGTATCTTTATCAAATATTTTGAACTTTATTAAGAAAATTACTTAGTAATTTTAAGAAAAAAAGGTTTTGAACTGTGCCATCGGCACGGGAGCTGTATCGTGCCGGTATCTTGTTGGCACGGTAGATACGGCCCGTGCCGATGGATACTTAAATCCTTGCGATTCACCCAACAATTTTAAATAAAGTAAATTGCCCTTTACAAGACTAGCGACTCCTAGTTAGGCATATATTAATAACTAGTCACAACAACATTACAGATGGCTTACCAAGTATTTAAGATAAGAGCTTTTCATAAATAATTTTTGATTGTCTACAAGCTGAGTTCATCAAGAGAATTGAATTGTTCACATCTAATTAATTCTTGACATTGTGTACGCTTGAATTATTGATATCCCGATTTCTATGCTATTAAAAAATATTATATATCAGCTCATAAGTTGGACTCTTTACATGATGAGGATGATAGAAAGACACAAATTGACTTATTTCTTAATGGTTGTTAATAGCACTGATGGACCTTCTGCTCTCAATGAGAATTTTGTAGCTATTAGCATCTTAGTAAACCATTTGAGAAAAATTCAGAATGTTAGATAATGTTCTTGACACAGCAGATTTAAACTTTTCATTACCTGTATGGTCAACTGAGATGAACTTGTATAATTTTTCTTACATTTTCAGTAAACATGAGAATAGGGATAAGAAATATGCTTCCAGAAAAAACATAACATATATATTACTAGAAGTATAGAACTCCTAGCAAAATCAACTTGACCACTTCCATCTGCATGCGCAAATGAGGTTGTCTACATGAGTATCAAAAGATTATCTATCTTTGTAGATTAAGAACAAGTGAGACTAAAGCATCATAGTTAAGGTAACTAAAACTAATGGTATTAGAAACTAGTTTGTATTATGGGAGACACCTGAAAAAGACTTGATAGTTGGACGGCGATGTTGAGACATAGCTAGTAGAACTGCATCTTCTACCTTCAAAAGATATTATAATTTAGAAGCCAGCGCAAAAAATGATAAATAACTGTCTAAAATGATGCACTCACACATGTTCAAGTCTCTTATTAAAATCTGCATCCTACTCATTTCCAGGTAGAGTTACAATCTATACTTTTTCAGTTGTTCAGTTGAAATTGTGGAGATAAGATAGTTTGCAAAGATAGGTCTAATGAAATTGAGGATTTATTGTCTAGACATGGGAACATTAACTTCGGATTGATCCCATTCGAAGGTTAAGTTTTCCACTATATGTTTACTACATTAACCATGAAATTGACAGTTTGTTCCCGAACAGAGATATCACTCCTATTAATTGGTATCTTTAGCTGATACTATTGTCTAGCAAATGTTTCGATCTTCCAACTATATACATATAAACATGTTATGCACACATTAGTAATGCATGCATAAAGTTAACACAATAATACGAAGGATAAGAGGGGAAAGAAAAAAAAATCAACGCGTACTGGATAAAAGATTAAAAGAAAACCTTCAGTGAAGCTAGTTCACACAAGCCTTTCTCAGCTAAAATCATACTCTCAATATTTCCCTCTCCAGATAAATCATTGATATCCCATGACACCTTATCCCTGTCCTCTAGAATAGGCTTCTCTGCAAAGTGAGAAATAGTAGAAGTTTAGAACATGCATCCGATATCTTTTGAAGCCGCGAAGTAAGAACTCACATTATGCTCGACAAACTATTGAGGGAAATTTTTTTCTCAATAATCTTTAAATCAAACTTAATCAGGAATATCAACCGACAATGAAGTCTGACCTGATGAACACTCATCTTTAGCCTTCTGACCAGCAGATAAGACAACTTCTAGAGGAAGTGGAGCCAGTGATGACCAATACTCATGTTTTACTTCGGCAATATCAGCATGTATCCCTGTAAAAGAAAGTACCAACATCATTTCCTATGTTTCAAATCGCATGTTTAAGAATTATTTCGCCTTATCCCATAATGGCTGTCGATGAAGAGGATGATGGTGGCTTAACATGTTTACCCTCAATGTATATTCACCCCCAGTATCTGCTGTATTTGCTATTATGGCTACATAAACACTATGAAGTATCAATGGTTTCCTGCTATACCAAGCACCTGAGTTGATACATTGACTTAAACTGCATTTATAAATATGTCTATGGTGCAATATATTCGCTAACTAGTACAACAAAAACGATCTAATCTATCAATTTATGGAATGTCTGGATTCGAAATCAATAAACTAATACAGCTAACAAAATCAAATACTACGTACGATTCATGAGCTACATATTAGATTTTCAGTATCCAAACTGGATAGTTCAGGTTGAATTTGGATTAGAATTAGTGGGTCATTGGAGGCCATTAGAACCCCTAGCCAGCTACTTTCTGTTGTTTCATACAAAGTAAATACTTTCACAAAGAGCACCGACCGCAGAAATAAGTTGCTTTAATCTAGTTAATCACCGTTAAGCGTAGTTCAATACCATGATTACATGTGGAAAGCAGATTATAATGTACCATGGTTAAAACATAGTTTCCAATAACGTGCAAGCCAACACCTTTTGAGCATCACCTCTTCCTGAGATAAAAATGATTAAGAAACACTATTATCAAGATAAATTATGAAAATAATTTATTTTAGTCGTATGACCAATAAGTGAACACGTACCATCTCTTCTTGAGACAAAATCATTTTCTGCGCAATTGTTCTAAGAGTCCTAAGTTCAGACTCAGCAACATGCAAATGTTCGGAGACAGATGCCACCTCATCCTTAGCGGCCTAAATAATTACCAAGAAATGACAAAAATGAAGCGTAGATTTAACTGGACAAGAGTAGTTAGTGAAGTACTATTCTGTGGAAATATAGCACACCTTTGCTTCTTCCTGGAGGAGCGCAAGCTGTTCGTTCTTAGCATTACTAGTTCTTGCAACAGTTTTCATGGCATCCTGAAGCAGAAACTGGATCTCAACATATTTTGAGTACTAAAACACTGAGATTTCCTTCGGTATGCGATGGTTAGTTATCAAAAGAAGTGAATGTTCGCCAACAACATGATTGTTTTTTATTTTCCATCATTAAACATACTAAAATTACCACCTCAGATTTGTTTTTGCAAATTTATAGACTTCCAACAAATAAGAACACATTGCGGGATAAACCATTCCAACTAATATAAGAAACATTCCAACATCATCCCCAAGAGAGCTTTGTAGCATGCATAAGCATAAATATATGCAACTTGTGTCCACGCAAAGAATAAATCTTCTACTGTCCTACTGTTTGAAGGATTGTATAGGACTGAGGGAACAAGTTTTGGACATACCTCTCTTTTTTGTAGCGCTGCTTCTTTTCTGAGTGAAATTAAGCCAAATTAAAGGGAAAAAAAAATGCAGGAAATAGAAGAAAATAATAGATATGAAATTGAATAAGGCTTGCCTTCTTTGTAGTTGAGACTCGTGTGTCGTACCCTCTCCCAAAACAGTCACCTAAAAGTGTTTCAACGAAATATTAGTGTAAATATGTTAATAGCAAAAGGCGAGCATCATAACACTAGGCAATAGAGCCGTTAACATAAAAATATATAAACACCGTTCTCTAAGGACCCGTTTGGTTCGGATATAAATTTAAGAGGTATAAATTTTTTTATACCTGAAATAGCTTGTTATTTCGGAATAATCAAGTATAAAAGTTAAATTGCGTTTGGTTCAAAAATTGGTATTATCTGAAAAAAAAAAAATTATGTTTGGTTAAAATTATGAAATAGTGAAGAATAGTGGAAAGAGATGATAAATTATTATTCCGGGATAATCAAGTATAAAAGTTAAATTGCGTTTGGTTCAAAAGTTGGTATTATCTAGAATAAAAAAAATTATGTTTGGTTAAAATTATGGAATAATAAAAAATAATGGAAAGAGATGATAAATTTTTTATCAAAATGCTAATTTTAACCTTACCTTAAATATATATATATAAATTAATTTTAATTATTATAAATTAATTAAAATGACAATTTAAATGTTAATAGATTATATCTTAACAAAATAAAATAATTTTTTTATATTTTATAATATATTTTAGTAAATAATAATTAATAAACAAAATTAATAAACATAATTAGTAAACAAAATATAAAATAATTTTTTATATTTTATAGTATATTTTATTAAATAAAATTAGTAAACATAATTAGTAAATTGTATATTTTAGTAAATATAGTCTCACATAGAAAGATAAGCTAAAGTAAAAAAAAAAAAAATTCCATTCATTGCCCCTAGGTATAAACCTTATTCCAGGGGGAGGTGGAATAGAAATTAACGGATTATTCTGGAATAATTCGTTAAGCTGGGAATATTTTAAACCTTTATTCCTATGTTTTTTTTTCTCTTGTTTGGCAAGAATTGGAGGATAAAGAAAGTTATTCCCCCTTTATCCCCTAACCAAAGAGGGCCTAATAGCTTAAGCTTTTAGAGTACAACGGTTGTTTCATATAATTTAATATGGTATCAGAGCAGAAGTTTTGAGTTTGAATCATGTCAGGCTTCTAATAACCTCCCGTTTAATTCAAGTTCACGTTATGGGCCTATTAAAAAATCTCAAGTCCAAACCGGGGAATATAAAAATATATAAATACCCTTTTTCAACCGCTTAAGATTTTAGAGTATAAAGATTATTTCATATAATTTAACAAAAGCAAATCAGAATACACATTTGGCAGGATCATCATGGATAGAGATGTACATAGTGGAAATAGCCTAAGTAATATAAAAGAAGAAAAAGAGTTGGAAAACGAAAGAAAATATAAAAAGAAGTCAGGAATCACACAGAAAATTAGCCCATAGAAGCATACAGTTGGAATATGACTATGACTATGACTATCAGAATGTAATGATTTAAAAATATCAACCAAAAAAAGTGTATATATCATTTACTAAATCAGTTGCGCCTATGTATAAAACCAGGGCACCTGTTTTTCGTGTTGTTTAGCCTTTGACTCTGCTTCCTCGCACCTTTCCTCTGCAAGGCGAAGCTGGGCAAATGGAAATCAGCATGGCAAGAAGAAAATGAAGCAGTAGATAAGGATGGGACTAGAACTTCAAATATGGACATAATTTCACTGTAAACATGACTGTTTTTCACCTTTTCAACAATGTTCTCATTCTCTTCCTGGGGTATATCAATCTGAGAATTTTAAGATAGATAATCTATCAAGTACCGAACTATTTATAAACATCACGGTGTTGAAAAAAGCTTCATAATCTATTGGAAACTTGCCTCATCATGAAATGCAGAAGAAGAACGCGAATGTTCCTTTTCTCTCATATTCAAGTTCCCCAAATCAACAGACATCCTGAATACGTACAACGGGAATAACGTGAATATATGTAACTCACCCATAAAAAGAGAACGAAACCCTAAATCCTATTGTTCAATCTCTTTTTCCTTAATAAATCCCTAGCAATTTAAAAGATTACAAGCGATTCCGATTGTCGCTTGATCAGAAAAGCACCAATCAAACAAAACTGAGAGACATTTGATTAAATCGGCAACAAAATCAAAACCCTAGGATTCATAAAAGAAGGAATCAAATCCAAGGAGAAGGAGAAGGGAATGATGGGAGAGAGAGAGAGAGAGGGACTTGACATGGGAGAGGGCTGTCACGTCCTGAGACCGCCTATTCGATAAGTTCGGCCGCGCGCACAGACTAGTCGAACAACCAGAGTTTTTATGAGAATGAACAAATCATCTCTACAAGTGTCCAACACGGTGTAAACAGTAAGATGATGATGTATTAGTTGTGAAGAAGACAACTTAAAGTAGCAGGTGCGACTGTCGAAAGCATTCAAAGATGCATGTGAAGCTCCTAAGGAATACAATTGTCGAAAGAACCTAAAATTATATCATCACCGGAATTATGACGACGATGAATAACAAGGCAATTCAAAATGCGGAATCATAACACAAAACAAAGATTCTATGAAATAAAGAAACATGCTTCTGCGAAATAAACACATTCCAAATTCACCTTTTATCTCTTCTGCCGAAAGCGGGAGAATCCGTTGCCAACGAAGTGACAACAGGTTTTGGTGCTGGTTTGATCGGCGGTATTATCATACTTGGTTTCGCGACCATGGTCTGGCGGGCAGAAGACGCAGGACGAATGGTAGAAGTTTGTTCTGCAAGATAACGACCTAACTAAAGAGAAAAGATGTACAAGCATTCAGCATTCAATTGCCAAAAAGAAGGATCTGCGACGAACCGAAATTCTAGCAATAAGTCGGAAAATGAGACAAAATTCACACGACGAATGCGAAATCTATAATCTAACCATTTTTATGATATGAATGAGAGTTTAACATTATAAGGTCGATGGAATTTGTGCGCGGTATAGGCGCACAAGAAAGGGCAAGAACACCCAAAATCATACAATTTAGGAGGAGTTTCTGCAGGTTTTGATTGTTAAGGGGAGGTATCATAATACTTGCGATAAATGGAGGAGGTTTTGTAGATTTTTTTTTTACAAAAATAAAAATAAAAATAAAAATTGGGGAAGAGAATGTTTTCCATAAATTTTTTCTTTCTTTTTTTTGGGAAAATGATTTTTCACGTTTGTCCAAGGAACCGAGCATCCCCGTAAGACGCAAGAAGAGATCGGATCCAACCATGATTCAGTGGAGGAGGGGAATGGGAGGATGATGAGTTGAGAATACCGCGGGGGAGGGGGAGCGGGTGGAGCGGCGAGGGGTGGAGAGCTCGGGGAGGGGGGCGGCGGAGGAGACGGAGGAGGCGTCGTCGTCGTCGTCGTCGCTGCTGGCGTCGGGCTGGTGGGCCATGACGCGGGCGAGGCGCTGCGCGGCGGCCCGCGCCGCCGTGTTCTGCCGCCGCCGGAAGGGCCCCGCCGCCCCGCCGGCCGACCCCGACCGCACGTGCCGGTTCCCCGGCGACATCATCGGCGACGACGGCGCCGCCGCCGCCGCAGCCGCAGCCGAGGGGGTCGCCGTCGCCGACGTAGACGAGGAGCCCGAGATGCTCCTCTGGCGCGTCAGCAGCGACCGATGATGATCCATTTTCGCGATTAGGGTTTGGGAGGGGACTTCGTCTTCACCTTCGTCTTCTTCGTCTTCGTCTTCGTTTTGGTTTTGGTTTTGGTTGGTTTGGGAGGAAGAGGAGGCGAGCGTTTTGGGAGGAGAGAAGGATGTAATAACGGTCGGAACGAGAGCGATGGAATTGGAGAGAGAGAGAGAGAGCAAGTGAGGGGGCGCGGCGGGAAAAGAGAGTTGCAGTTGCGGGATCGAAGGAGAGAGCGACACGTGGCACGACGTTATAATCGAGCCGTGCGTTGCCGTCTCTTATTAAGTTACGAGGAGTAATTTCTCTTTCATGAATCCATCCACTCAAAATTGTGATTTAAATTATTTCTCACATAAAAAATTAAAGTTAAATTATTCAAAATTATATTTTATCATAATAAATAAAGTTTTGATTATAATATAATTATTTTTATTTATTTAGGCATATATATTATTTTTAAAAATACACCAATCAAATCAAATCAAATCAAATTCCGAGCTTTTTTGGAAAAGAATTATCTCAAGAGGTACATAAAATGCGAATGCAAAATGTGAAAGAGAAGAATCTGAAAGGAGGAAATTGCAATTTAATGTTTCTGCATCTCAATGTGGATTTTGCAGTGCGAAACAACATCGAATTAAACAAAAATAAATAAATAAAGGAAAAAAAAAAGGCACACACACCCAACACAACACAGACTCATCTCGCGCATTTGGAGATCTACAACTAGAAAACCACCAGTTCTGCTACAAATAACAAAACAGAGCAAGAGCACCACATTGTACTAAGATTGCCGCATACATAGGATCTGACTTAAAAACTATGGACCTAAGCTGACTTCTCCTGAGCGAGCTTTTCGATGAGATCGGCGACATCCTGCACGGTAGCAATGTTCTGGGCGCTCCCTTCGTCCACGTTGATCTCGAATGTCTCCTCGAGCCTCATCACAATCTCAACCTACAAAGAAAGAGATCAAAAGCCAAACTTGCCAAGAAAAAAATAGACAGACTCGCGTCCCTTGTGTCTTAACAAAGATAACCCTGATCTTCTAAAATCATCATAAGCCATTTCCGGGATTTCAATTTAAAGCTATCGATGCTTCTTCTTCGATAAGTTTGCAAGACTCTACTCATACCATTCACGTTCCCTTCCTTTAACTTGAGAAGGCATTATTATTATGGTATTTGTACAATTAATCGATACTTTGTTACTCCTTGATGAAATTTAGTGAACATTTATTTAGATACAGATATTTTCTTTCTACTAGTTAAAAAGCTTGAGGTACTTGCTAGAATGGGCTCGGCGGTGTGAGAAACTGCAGATTATTGTAATGAAAGAGGGATTTTTGTTTTCCCAGGTTACCGTGTCTAGTGAATCAGCTCCGAGTTCCGAAAATTTTGAACTCCCAGTGACAGTAATATCGTCAGCAAGTGCTAACTGATTCTTCACTATCTCGCACACCTTGTCTATTGTCTCTTGCTTGGCCTGTTCAAGAATAGAACCCACATTGTCAAAAGTTGATCACTAAAATACACCATGAGAACAAAGCCTCGCATGTACAACATTGCCTAAAATATACAAGTATGGACTTTTAGTTTGGATGCTTATAAATTGTGGTTTTGGTTCAGATGAAATAGAAAATTATGTAACTCTAAAAAATTTTACGGTTTCAAATTTTAAACTATTTGGATGCATATTATACAATTCTACAAAATTTCTCTCAATTTAAAATTTCAAAAATTTAAAAGTAAAATATTAATTTTATATTTTAAAATTTGAAAATTAAAAATTTCATAATTTAAAATCAAAATCTAAATCTAAATTAAAAATTTTAAATTTGTTAAAAATTTAAAAATGTCAAATTTCAAATTTTGAAATTTCAAATTTCAAATCTAAATTTAAAAATAAATTTTAATATTTTAAAATTAAAATTTTAAATTTTAAAATTCAAATTTATTATTTTAAATTTGAAATTTGTTATTTAAAAATTTAAAATTTTAAAGTTTAAAATTTGAAAATCAATATTATAAAATTTGAAAATTTAACATTTGAAATTTAAATTTAAAATTTGAAAATTGAAATTAAAATTTGATATTTGAAATTTAAAATTTAAAATTTGAGGATTGAAGATTTAAATTTGAAATTTAAAATTTTGAAAATTTGATATCTAAAATTTAATATTTTCTTGAAGGTGAAGGAGCGAAAGAATGGTGAAATTTTTTTTCTTTGGTTGGAGTGAATTTTTATTTTCGTCTATTTTCTGAAGTATAGTCTAATTATAGTTTAAACAAATACTGTTCTTTTTTGTCTCCAAAATATCTCATAAGATAATTTTCTTATGTATCTAGCATAGTTAAACCATGCTACGTTTTAAAAGGTATCCAAACAAGGCATTAGTTTGATTGGATCCAATCATTTTCCATTGGATATCGGTTTGAACCTGCTTTTGAAAATAATTTCTTTACTTGAGAGTAGGGGGCTCAACGAGCCGAACAGGAGCGAGCTGGGGTCGGCTCGAACACGAGCTGGCTCGTTTAAATATCGAGCTGAAAATTTCGGCTCGTGTTCGGCTCGTTTATTAACGAGCCGAACACGAGCTGGCTCGCGAACAACAAGTTTGATTTTCATTCATACTATTAGGTATAAAGTTAAAAAAAAATTAAAATTTTAAAATTTTAATCTAATAATTAAAATTCACAAAAAATTAATGACTTAAAATCTAAATAGTAAAATTTATATATATATATATATATATATATATATATATATATATATATATATATATATATATATATATATTCGAGCTGTTATCGAGCCGAACATGAACAAGCTAACCCCAGCTCGTGTTCGGCTCGTTTATTAAACGAGCTGAAAAATTCGGCTCGTTTACTAAACGAGCGATTTGATCTCGAGCTCATTTCGAGCCGAACACGAGCTGGCTCGCGAACAGCGAGCTGGATTGCCACCCCTACTTGAGAGGCAGAACTGAGTCGGTTGTAAGACAAAAAACAAAGAGATTCAGACTGGATAAGCAAGACAGAGTAAGCTTTTTAGATCCCAAAGCAGAAGCATCATTTTGCAACTTTCTGCTTCTAGCTGCAGTAGAAAGTTGTCAAGAGGGTTTTTAACAAAAGAAGCCGTTAGGGATTCACCAAAAAGCTCTATCAAGTTAATACAGCTATTGTAGATTGACTAGCAGTGAGTCAGTGACAGATATTGTAGGTTGACTAGCATCTCTAACTACAATTCTAACACTCGTCTAAATCACACTTAGCTGCGTGGATTATCAATTCTAATGCTCTAGCATCGATTTTGAGAATGGCAAAACACTTCCGAAAGTATTCTATATTAATTCTCTATTAGAGCCATGTAGATATTGTAGATGAAGCTAGCAGATCCCAAAAGGAGACTCGACTGAAGTCCAAAAAGAAGGACGTTTTTCCAAATAATGATAGCTCATTGGTAAAAGTAACTAGCAAAAAGATTCCCAACAAGTTTAATTGTTATCACTCGTAAAATAAAGCAACATGATTGGCTCTAGTTTTTAAACTGAAAATAGAATAAATGCGAAAGGGGAAAATACTGCAGAGACAGGTTAAAGATACATACAGCACATGAAATTCGAAATCGTAATGGAGCCGGGTGCAAACGGATAGACGGAAGGCTTTTTCTCCGGCTAGAGAAAGAGACTGATTTCAGGCTCGAAATCCCATTGACTGCCTGCAAACCAACTTGAAACAAGTCTTCAGGAAAAGGAACAAAGTTTGAAGATGAGATATCAAAATTCATGTACAGCCCAAAACACCCAAACAGTATATTGTCTTATCAATGCCTGCTGAGGAAAAATGTTTTGATTTCTATGGTACAAATCAAGCAAGCTTTATTTTTTCGACATTATCTAATAGATTACCGCATATAGGATTGTTAGAAAGAAACAATCAATTTACTTAAAGCGTGCAGATACAGTGCCCATGAGTCTTGATTTGTGACTTGGTCCAACCCAGCTTCCCATCAACATGACTTGATCCAACCCAACCTCCCGCCACGAGGCAGGATATTGGGCCCCTTTAAGCCAACACCACATTGTATAGTTAAATCCTTTCAATGTACCGAATGAAAAGACAAGGCATGCATAGAGTTCTAGAAAGGAAAGAAAGGCAAGACATGCTTATACTTGAGTTTTATGTTAGGGAAAACAATCGGACGCATTTACAATCCGTATCCATATAACATCTTAAAACAACTAATTTGCACAATCTTTTGAGATATTTGTGTTACATTGCACTTCTAGACCCAACCCATTTATTGTTAAATGCAGCTCACTCGACGATTCATACATTCATCAGATTCCAGCATCGATCATGACAAAAACGAAACAATTTGCACATACAGCTATTTAGCTTTTTGTTTAGCAGTACGGATGTGATATAGGAATTTATATTTGGCGCCAATTTTCACCAAAATCAGCTTCAATCACAAAGGAAAAGATCAAAAGAACGTTCATGTACTCGATCAACTGTTAATCTTTACTTCGATCTACCAAACCCCACCATTTCCAGCAGCAAACACATCCAATCGGAACAGCAAAGCCCACACTTCAAATCAAACGCATCGTTATCTCCATAACACATCACAAATCAAACAATTCAAGCATAGATCCATCCAAAAACCCTAGAAAGAGTCACGAATCAAACAACCAGGGGTTCAGATTCGGGAAGAGGCGAGATCGTAAGGGTTCGTACCGTGGCTACACTGCTACGGCGCGGCGTTGCGGAGATGGATGAGATCGCCGATCCGGTGGTAGAGGCCATGGGAGGCGAGATCGAGGTCGAGATCGGGATCTCGAGAGAGAGGAGCGGCGAAAATAAAGCGGAGTGGCGATGAAGAGCGAGGGAGAAGTGTGTACTCCCCCGTTTTATAGGAGAGCTTGGAGGTATATATATTCGTGGACCAGGTTTACCACGTCAGCATACGAAAAATATCGTATGCACCGGGTGTACAAGTGTAACTTATACACCGCGTTTCTATAACCCATATTTTGAATAATTTTTTACTATTTAATTTTACATTTTGTCACTTCGATTTTAAAGTTGAAGTTAATTGTTTATTTTAATAAATTTATAGTTACAAAAATTTTATGAAATATGCTAATTAAGGGGTTTTTTTTGAAAATGATCCTCTAAAATTTTACATTTTTAAAAATAGTCTTAAAAAATTAGTATAAATTTTAAAAAATTGGTATAAATTTAAAAATTTAAAAATTTAGTATAAATTTATTAAAAAATAAACTTAAAAATTTAATTTTGTTTGAAAAAAAACGTGAGGATAATCCTTTATCCTCCCTTATTCTCGTAACTAAATAATATCTCAGTGTTTATCTTATATCCATTATCATTCAAATGTTAATTTTACCTCAATTTTTTTTTAATATTAAAAATTATAAATTAATAAAATAATTAAGTAAATATAAATAATTTAAAGATGTATATAAAAATATTATTCTAAATTGGTAAGTAGAGTTAGACTTTAATCAGTTCGGAAAAAAAAAAATAGAACCCAAGAAAAAGTAACATTGATCTAATAACACAAACATTTTTCTAATGAAACATAAATAAAAAATAAATAAATATCTGATCACAGAGACAAACCAAAACAAAATACTTATAAAGCGAGTATCTATCTGGTAAAAAGCAGAAAAATATTCAAATCACAAAATTCTACATATTCTGTAATGAACTCAAAACAATTTTTTTTTGAAAATAAAAATAAAAAATAATAATAATATCAATTTTTTCTTTTTTTTTTATAGAGAATTCATCTCAGGAAGATAGTAGAGAAGGGGAGAGTGATAGTGTTTTTTTTTTTTTTTCACATCAATTTTTTTTTTTCAAATTTAAACTTAAGATTAAAAAATGGAGTAAAAAATTATAACATTTTAATACCAATCAAAAAAAAAAGGGAGAAAAAATAAGTTCTTATGTACTAGTAATAGTATATTTGGGAGTACAAAAACAAACAGAACTTTACATTATTCTTAAATCAAATAGAAATCACAAGAAGATAATCTAATACAGTTGGGAACAATTACCACCAAAAACCAAAAAATCAAAAAAAAAAAAAAAAGATCTGCTTCACATTCATCAAACACTAATATACAGAATTCACCAAAAAAATGTAATGTTTCAATTGCATAAAAATAGAATGCTCTGATCACCATGCTAAAACTTGAGAGTAACTCGTCAGCTAAAAGCTCGATGCAGTGCTAGAGTGCAGAAAATTTTACGGCGAAGGAACGTGAGCCGACGGTGTAGTTTAGTTTATCAAAAAATTTCCAGTCTTTCTAGTGTTCTTGTTCCACGGGAATTTCCTCGTGGACATCATTGCCGTCGTGAAACGCGTGGATGTTCGGTTCGGTCGGTGAGCCCGGCACGAAGGGTACGAAGCCTCGGCCGCCAAACACGGGGCGAAGGACCCAGTTATCGAATCGACGCCAGTAATAGTGGACGGAGCGAGTCGGTCTGGTGAGAAGGCTGCGGAGGGTTGGGTGGCGGAAATCTTGTCTTGACTCGAGCTGGGATTCGAGTGCGCTTCCTAGGAGTGACTGGTTCAATGACAATTGGCCTGATGAAGTGTCAGGCAAGCTGCTGTTATGTCTCGTCGGTGCTAAGAGCCGCAACAGTGGCTTAGTCAGAAGCCCAAAAACCTAAAGAATAGTAAAGTATCAGTTAAACGAATTCGTCGGAACGGAACGTTAGTGCAAATGAGAAGGCATAAGGAGATCTTACCATTGTGCTGAAGAGAACAACTATTATTGTGCTGGTGATCATCAGAGCATTGCTAGGCAGTTGGGTATGACCAGCTCTAGTAAACTGCAAATACATCACAACAATTCAATAACATCGGAAAGAAAGAAAAACAGAAAGTATTTTGACAAGCAGTTCGCCGTAAATTAGGTTTCTAGTTGCCGACTAAAGAAAGAATTAGATTTTGTGGATGAAAAAATGGAATATAAACCTTGTTGTACGCAAGCGCAATGGATACTGCTCCTCTCATAAGGCCAGCCCACCAAATTATGACCTGTCGACAAAATCTCCCATAGGTCAAAAGTACGACAGACGACAGTAGAAGTGTGATTTCTACTGTTTGAAATACTCACTTGCTGATTGAAGGTGATCTTTGCTTCCGGAGAGTGCTTGCTTAAGTTGGATAGAAAAGAGAGCGGGAAAACAAAAGCAGCTCTCCCCACCATTACCAGGCCTAACAGAATTGAGCTCAAGCCAATTGTTTTCCCAGGACTGCATCGAAGAGGAAAGGAATGGTCAAGCAATCAAATTAATCAGCAATATCCAAAGATTACAAGATGATAGATGTGAACTACCGATTTTCAAGTATCAATTCATACTAGGCAACAAGCAGACTTTTTTTACTTCACACACAAGGAATACGGACCAAGGATTTAAGTATCCATCGGCACGGGTCGTATCCACCGTGCCGTATCGTGCCAACAAGATAGCGGCACGATACAGCCCCCGTGCCGATGGCACAACTCAAAACCTTTTTTTAAAAAAATTATTAAGTAATTTTCTTAATAAAACTCAAAATATTTGATAAAAATACATAATAAATAATTAGAAAATTTTGTTGCTAAAGAAAATAAATATTTCATGCAATTATGTGTCGGCACGCATGTATTTTTTGTGACCGGCACTCATCGGCACGGCCTGGCACGCACCGTGCCGGCAAGTTTTCGGCACGATCCCGTACCACGGCACTTAAATCCTTGATACGGACATATATAAATCCACATAAGATAAAATTTGGAACCTATATACCTTAACATTGCTATATTAATAGGCTGATTGAAACAGTATGCAAGGATCCGAGCGAAGCAATTCTAGTCTAAAGAACTGAAAATCACAAACAAGTGAAATAAAACACAAAATACCTGTCACTAGCAAGTTTCCACTTTTCAATGTCCAATGCGTCCATCCCAACATAAAGAAAGAGAAAAATCTCGGCAATAAATGACAGTGTAGCGAAGGTATGCCTAAGAGAACAAGGAAACAAAAAAGAATTGATAAAGAAAACTTAAGAAATGACTTGGTCGGTCGAAGAGAAGAAACGAGAAAAAGAAGCAACATGCGCCTCGCTATGAAAAGTTTTATTAATTACTTTGTGGTAATCCTAGACTTTTCTGTTACATTATGCCACGTATAGTGCGACATCACTATCCCACAAAAGAAAACTGTGAGAATGCCACTCAAATCTAAAAGCTGCAACACAAGCAAACAGTCAGTAGTAAAACCACTTAGCATCAGAAGAGCGGCATAAGAGAAATCACTTACTTCTGCCAGCATATAGGAAAGATACGCCATTAGCATCATTAGAGAAACTTCACGATCCGTGGAGTGCCTAGAACACAGAGATAGAGAAGTAATTAGTTATTTAGGAAAATAAAGACATTTTATTTTAGAATTTTACATAGCGTTTCTTTTGCATTTGTTAATGAAATAAGACCTAGTCATACTAAATCAGATCTATTCTTGTACGAACCTGCCGAAATAAAGTGTCTTGATAATATAGGCACAAAGCAATCCAGCCTGCAGGAAAGAATAGAATCAGTTGGAAACAGAACTCGGTCGAATGAAAGAGAAAAGACTTTGCAATAAGTAGTGCGAGCATTAAAAGAAGAAACTTACAAATGCACCAAGAAAGGTACTGGTGAAAAATAGATAAAAGAAGTTCCCAACAACTTCCAATACAATAGTAGCATCAATGTGAACTAGATCAAAGTTCTGAATTGCATTGAACAGCACCACTGATGTAGCATCATTGACAACACCTTCGCCAAAGACCAAGCTATAGAGTAAAGGCGTTTCATCCTGATTAAGCACCTGTTTTTTCAAGTAGACAATTTCAAAATAGAGTCAGATCTTATTTCATCTGTTCAAGATTGTAACATAGAAGAATGGGAGTTGAGCTAGAATGCTTTTAGAAGCACTGGGTGGCCATTGGATCCTTATTCGCACGCGCCTAATCAGCTTTGAGATCAATGCACGCCCCCAATGAATGGGAACCTCCATGAAAATCAAGAAGGCAAGAATCTTGAAGCGAGCTTATGCATAGATCTCGAAGTCAATTGGAGACGAGGAAAAGTGAAAGCACTAGGCCAAATTGCCTCAGAAAATATGTAATATTTCAGAACCTGCAAGGTGCAAACAGAGTCCGTTGCCGAAAAGATTGCCCCAATTGCTGCGTATGGTAGTTCGATGAAAGATAAGTGTTGACAAACAAAGAACAATTAAAAGATGGAGCCTAAGCATCAGACACAGAGGCAATGAAGGAGAGAAGTTTTAGCATAAAGAGCTTACCAAGATAATCTCCAATTT
Source organism: Tillandsia leiboldiana (assembly GCA_029204045.2). NCBI lineage: Eukaryota > Viridiplantae > Streptophyta > Magnoliopsida > Poales > Bromeliaceae > Tillandsia > Tillandsia leiboldiana. The sequence goes on from CM055082.1 coordinate 6,236,782, forward strand.
CTAGGTCACCTATATTAAGCTTTTCAAACAATCCTAAAGCACCTGATTAACCCAGAGGAATGTACAAATTTTAGTTGATTTGAGCAAATAAATCTTACAATAATATCAAACTTGAAGATAAAAATGCGACGAATCTTCATTAGCATATTGTTTTCCTCCTAACAAGAAACAGCAACAGACAAAATATATTAAAGTTCATTTCAACAATCAAACTCAAATCACCATCATTTGTTTGTTTGACTAATAACGTAAAGAAGTTGAAAGACAAACAGAAAAAAGAAAAAAGAAAAAACGAAAAAAACCCTGTTCTAAGGGAGAAAAGAACTCTGTATTGCTAATATTAGCGTGAAATAATTAGATATTGAAAAGTTCTGCATCTTGATATGTGTTTCTATTTATGGTTGATCGCTCCTCTGATTGAGTTCGCTGATTTTACTTTTATAAATCCAAGAGTGGCAATGAATGTCAAATGGTAGACAGAGCCACAAAAGCAATTGCAAAATGTAGGAAAAATGTGGGAAAGTTCGATGGCTGAAATGCTAAGTGAAAAGTTCAGGGACTAAGATACAGTATGACGAAAGCACAGGACCAACTTTCTGCATTTAACACTGATTACAATAGAACAGTCCACTCATGCGCATAAAAGTTCCATGGAAGAGTTGCGGATACTGAACTTACCAAGAGAGATTACTATGAAGGAGATCAATGTCCCAACGACACCAAAGAGCACAATTGTGATAAAATTGCGAAAGAACTGTTTCTTTTTTACTTGGAACCTGATACATCAGACATTACAGATTTTCAAATAGAACAAACTATTTTAATGAAAAATTTTAGTGGCTTAAGATCTGTATTACTGTATAAGATTTAAAGAGAGAAAAGCATATAAGCAAAATTAACTTCAGAGAGACCAACTATGTTCAGCATTACTTTGAATAATATATTCATAATGCTTGATTTTTGGTTTGATGCATCAATGGCGTAATTGATATTTTCAGTCATGTTCAATGAGGCTAGAAACAATATGACCATGAGGAGATCAGTTTTGAGTCCATAAATCAATAACAAAAAGACAAAAGAAAAGGCCAAATGGCAGGATGCCAAAAGACGAATTAAGACTTTTCCGAGGAGAAGTTAAACTGTTCTAGACAGAAGATCTCCATATCGCTAGAAATTGATGGCAAAACTAATCTTTCTATCCTCACTAAACATGACTTACAACCAGATTGCAGCTACTCCAATTCAAATGCCTTATAATTAACAGCTCGTAAAGTATTACAGAGAAGATGAAAAATTGTGCGGCAAGTCGAGTGACTGTTAACAGCTCCATTTGGGTCATAAATTCCCAACAAATATCTCCATCCAAGAATAAAAATATTTATCCCTCCAAATATTATCCGACCAAACGCACCCTGAAGAACTTTAAATTAGTACTTGTGTACGAAAATGATGCTACAGATTTTGTTTTCCCACGTTAAACATAAGTGTGCTCTTCAAATTTTCAGATTTATTATTATTCGTTGAGTATTTGTAGTCTTTAGCCGTATCACTTGTTCAGCCTCCTCTAGATTCTACGCAGTATTTGAAAAAGTGCGAGACGCAAAAAGGCGCAAAGGCCTTTTGGAGATTAGGTGCGAGACGCACAGTGACAAGAAGGTGAGGCGCATTTCTAATAAAAACAAAGCATTGTTAACAAATCTAGTTTAAATTGATATTTTACATAAAAAAATTCAAAAAAATCATACAAAAATAAAATAACCATAACAAAATAAAGAAATCACATGCATAAATATTCTCAAATAAAAAAAAAAAAAATCTGTTTCAATTTTCAACTTAAAAGCACTTAGCTGCTATTGGAAAAAGGGAGAACGAGTAAGAAAAAAAAAAAGGGAAGAAAGAGTTCAAATTAGAATTTTTTTTCAATCCATTAACATTTTAGAATATACATTGAAAAACCTAAACTCCGAAAACCCAAAC